>JAVFBW010157056.1:0-11883 GCA_034783835.1 Mopalia ciliata
ATTACAGATCTAGACTGGGTTTAGTTTACTACTTTCGAATATTACAGATCTAGAATAGGTTAAGTTTACTACTTTCGAATATTACAGATCTAGACTAAGTTTAGTTTACTACTCGCGAAAATTACAGATCTAGAATAAGTCTAGTTTACTACTTTCGAATATTACAGATCTAGAATAAGTCTAGTTTACTACTTTCGAATATTACAGATCTAGAATAAGTCTGGTTTACTACTTTCGAATATTACAGATCTAGGTCTAAATATATCAAAAGTTTAACATGTCGCCTAAAAGAATCACAATTCTTAATTTAAGTACAAAAACGGCCTAAATGATTCAAGTGAACTTGTAAACGAACCATAATTAATAACAGTGGCTAAGAGGTAGCGTGTACGCTTTTTAATTCTTCTGCAATTTACCGTTCAAGAGAGTCCGTATATCCGATATATGATGGAATCACAAGATATGGCTCCGGTAATGGTGGGGGTGGTTTTTACGAGGTGTCTATCGGTTTTCCAGCGCAATAATTCAAGGCACAGTTTGAAGTGGACAATCCGTCGTCAAATAAGTGAAATACCATTGAGTACAACGTTAAACCCAAATCAATCAAACAAACACTCATTTAAGACAATAACATCGGGCTACATCGCTCCAAATATGTTTAATTATAGAACAACAGCGAGTTATTGACTTCGGTGTTACGATATGCTAATTTTGTTCGTCATTTCGACCGTTGTAATGATCAGATGTAGCCATTGTTTCTAGATGCTGGAAGCAAATGGGATATATTTAAACTACAACGTGTTTAAAGTCTCGCTTACTACTCTCTTATCGATCCGCTAGCCTGAATTAGGGTAATTGCAATACTGTAGTAATAAGATTAACTGAGGATGATTGAGATTAGTGATAATGCGACCAGTAGTACCCGCTCATTTTGTCATAAACGAATTAACCACAACTAAGGCCTGTCTAATTTGGAAGGCTGTAGTTCGTCCGAGTGCTACAATACCAGGTACCGCTTCCCAATATATCAACAAAGCCACGAAAGTACAAGGTTGGAGAAAAGCGATGACAAATATGTGGTTATCAAGGCACGCTTCCGAGTGCAATCTGTCAATGTGTTTGGTTCTTTTGACTTTTTTTCTTATCATTATAAAATCTACAATTGTGATGTCTTTCCCGCCAAATCATGCACAACTGGCTTCCGTTTACTCATTAGCTTCTTTCCACATTTTCATCTGGTCAATATACGAGCGATAGATTATTACGACAATCGAGGCTCGGATTTCGTTTTTTGTTTTAAAACAAAAATATACAAACCAGAAAGTCTTGATAATTTGTGTGCATTTATTTCTAAATTGTATCCCATGAACTCATGGCCTTCTGGCTAAAGGCGGTATGTTTGTAGTAGCAGTAGGAATGGTGTCTTTATTTAGAACGGGTAGAAAATTAACTTTCCAACAGTATAGAAACACTTCACATCTGGGTTGTGCTATAGTGTCCAGTAGTGGTGGAATACACAATCGGGATTTAAGTTAAATGCCCTTTAGCATGGCGTAAATCACCAATCAATCAATCAATCAATCTGTAACTTATGTTATAAGATTATCCAGCTCGGTTTATAGATGTCATTAAAACTGTCTTGTGTTTGAACAAAAGCCATGTGAAAAGTATGAAGAAACTAAAAAAAAAAATCAAAATACTGCAAATAATGTTCATGTCTTATCGTGCAGGGATCTGTGAAAGCCTTGACTGGTTCCGGTGTGATAGTGAATTTCCTCATGCGGAGTAGCTAATGTGCACCAGGTTATCATGCGAGCAATGAATCAGATAATTGTAGTGTGTGTCCACATATAAAGGTATGTTCATTTTGAACAGATAAATCATAACCAACAGCAGAAAGTGGGTTTTGGAATATAAATGCAATAAATGAAATGAACGTATTTTTATGTTGCCAACAGCCGCTAGAGTTTAATCAGAGTTTAATCGTTACAAAAAAAACAACATACGTACTATTTCTATGAACCATATAATATTCACTTTGATTCCGCGGAAGCCTGTTTGCTATCAATGGTATCTGTGAGCGCCTCTGTGCCCATCGGTGTTAAAAGACCAACACTTGAGACTAGTTAATGGGTTTACCTAGAATGAATACAGTCAATGGTGCACCTTATGTCACACGTGGCTCAGGAACCCACTAACATAAGTTTCCCGGTCAGCGACAAAGGTTTAACACGGTAGGTAACAGTAACGTGTAGCTTTAACCTCTCTGTTTATATGATTGATATGTGTTTTACACCGTGCTTAAGTGTATTTCACTTATATGATGGCAGTGTCTTCCAACAACAATTGACATTGTATCACAACCAAGAAGCGAAACGGTTACATAATGTTGGAAATTTCATTTCCTCCATTGCGAAGTAAATTGCTACTCTTTAAATAAACTGCCCTTAGCCAGAGGGCCTCTGTTTTCAAGTCTCTAGTAAAACTCTTGTGATCAGATCCTAATTGATGATGCTTTTAAATGAATGTAATCAATCTTACCTAATAGACGCCGGAAATAAACCTACATTTTTTTCACAAGTCCTGCTTGGAAAAAAAAATGATTTTAGCTCTGGAAAAACTGTCCAATTCTAAATGCAACTGGATTGTTAAGTTGCTATAAATTCTTAAGATGCTGTACTTGTATTCGTCAGCGGAGACGATACAAATAACCTATGTAAACCAAAGAGTATCAACAAACGTATTGATTAACTAGTTACAATCAGATTCAAATCGGGCTTAAATGTAAAAAGAAATACTTCATTATCTGTTTGGTTGCTTTTGCATTCGATTAGCTAGTTATATACCGATTCGTTGATGTCTGCTTATTCAAGGCAACACCAGTCAGCAGAAACTCGTGACGTGCATCCATTAACGTCTTCAAAGGCTAAGTTCAGTTGCCTTTACTGCTGACCTACGTCGATTTAATGAAGCAGAAAAATAGATAGTTAGTCATTGAGGTTATTCTTCCAAGCATATTTCCGTTCACGTGGATCTTTGTCAAAAGCGTGAACAAAATACACAAGCAAACATATCATATTCCAATCAATAACACGGGACAATCACTTTTCTAGTATGGTATTACCTCGATTGTCAATACTATTTTAGACAGTATTTGTTTGAACAGTTGGTTCATTACTTTGTCACAATCAGTACTCGTCCAGAGCCAGGCGTCGATAGTTGTATGCATATGGTGTTAATGCTTTGTGCATTGTTAATTAATAAAATAAATCATCGGAAAATTTCCCACCCAAAAACATTGTATGGATTATGTTATTAGGATCGAAACCTAGACTTTGCAGGTACTAATCTTATTGAAAGGAAACTAGTACAGTGCAACTATACTGCAAACAAATGGCCTTTATGAAAGCTATCACGGTGGAATTATCGGGAATAGAGGGTGGTTAGCAGCCGTAATCAAAAACACAAACGTGCATCTGTCATATAGTAGAAATGTTACTTACCCCTTATGAAATCGACGGACTGCTCTAACCCGTAAATGTCCCGGTCACAGTCATCTTTTGCAAGAACACCGAGCTTTATACCTGGCAGAATGCTCGTGTTCTTGTTGATATAATCCAGCGTGTATAACATAACTTCCAATGCATGTATTCCACCCTGTGACATGATGGGACCACAGATTTTATCCTCACTTCTCTCGTGGATCATGTGAAGAGCACCTATCATGATATCCCCATCAATTTTAGCCGACAATTCACGTTCAGGCCAGGTGTAATTTCCGTAGCGGCCTCGCATAACAAACGGTTTCTCCTTTGACAAACCGCGATATTTTGCATTCTTTTTACAGGAAATAAAGTCCACTTGCAACATACATATGAACATGGTCCAGGTAAAAACAAGCGCAGCAAGTGCATTTGCTGAGAAGACACCCCGCATACAATACCCCGATGCTTTATCGGCCATTATTTATATGGCCACATGCACTTTTATAGTCAAATAACATTCATGTCTGGTAGCGAGCAAAAGTGCGTTGATGACAAGGTTGGTCATAAGTTAGATACCTTATTTCTGGAAGACGTTTGGGCATTCTACTCCTCCTTCGCTCTACAGTAAATCAAGTCGCAGAGGACTTGTGTCGCGGACACGATCTGATTAGATGGCCTGCTATGGCGCAATCATCCCCAGTTGCTGGTCTCTAACGATCATTGTCAGCAGTTTGGAATCCGGTAAAGAACTGAGTGGGCTAATTGAGCACATACCGCATATCTCACACCTCGGGTCGCCTTTAATGCAATGAATTCCGCTAGCCACACAGCAGGACAGGCATACAGCTGACTTCCTGTTTCAAACTCTAGTTTCTTGCAGGCAGTCTTTCAATCTATGAAATACTATTTTACAAGCCTCTAAGATGATGTATTACATCCCCGTAAGCAGTGAGAACAAAGAATCGCACAAAAAACCACTATCGGAAAGAACTTGAGAGGGCAAAAAGTGAACACCTGCTAAGAAGCACTTTGTAGTAACTTAGAACGAATATGAAGTGGGGACATGGAAAACTTGCCTGTAAATAGCTATACATTATCCAAATTAAACGCCACTGGATGTAAAAAATTTCTGTTAAATCTGAAACATATCAACGGGAGGCTAATACGAGATTGCGTGACACTGCTTTACTTCCACCTATAATTCCGTTAGTCTTCTCTCTGGAATTGTGCAATTCTTGGAATTCAATCAGAACGTACCGTCATCCTGACGCTGTGGTCAGCTATGGTTATTCGCACACACCTGCTCTCGCCTTTGGCCGGAACGCGTTCAGCTGATCGACAGCGGCTCTAACAGAAGCACCGCTGGTGATCAATGTCTCTAGCGACCAAAGCCGGCTCTCTGAGCTTGACTGGCTCCTTGATCTGCCGGACATCGTTCCATCAAGGGCTGAGTGAATTACGAAGCTTACAATGGGTCTCGCGTCTTCTCTTGATTGATACCTTCCCATGGACGCGATCCACACATAGGCCTGTCAGCCTGGGAGCTATTCCGTGCGAAACTAGATTCGCGATCGGCGTGTTTTTGGCATGTAGATTTCTATTCTGAAAACACCAGAAGCAACATTAGCTCAACACTTCTTCTAGACCCACTTAATAAAGTGCCATCAGGCGTAAGAAACAATTTGGTTAGACGATTCAATTTCTGCACAGCCCGCTTGAGATAATATTGGATATAATAAGTCTATGGAGAAAGATATATATCTTTTTTTTATTAATATCTGATTGATTCCGTGTATTGCCTCGATAATACAGTCCGCCTAAAAAAGATGTGTATACTTATAATGTTATTCCTTTGATCAGTATGTTATACTTGATCCTGAGTTTGAAAGATATCATCTTTCCAATTATAACAATATGCGTACAAGATCGACTATATCAAATTGTTTTAATGTTGAACTGTATTGAATTTGGGCAATGACTCTCTTGATTTAAAACATTACCCAAGATTAACATAGATTAATACAGAGATTCCCTTAGTTAACAAAGAAAACAATGGTTTTTAATATAAAAATATCAATAGCAAGGAAAATAAACATTGGATTTAATATTGTTTAAAACATCAATACAAAAATACTGATTTTAATTCCATATTTATGCATTCGTCGTTAGATAAGTGAACTGCCCTTGAGTACGACGTCTAACCCCAATCAAACAAACAGAAAAAACATATTGCTGCAGGTTGCAAAAAGCAACGCATAATAATAAACTTTGTCAATGGATGAGATATCGCTGTAGAGCAGCGATTTTATTGAAACTTGTCCATGCATGTTTTTTTGACGATAAACAAGAATATAAAGTATAAACGTATCTGGAATATATACAAGAAAAAAAGTAAGATTACAGATCTGTGCCCACCAAATGTAATAGTGTCAAAATAACACCCTATCCAGTAATTCATACATAATAATATGTACTTAGATCGTGACAATCAGCCCGACCTGGAAGTCCTGGTAGTTCATTTTTCACACCACCTTCCTCCATAATTAATAAATGTAAACATTTAATGTCTTTATGATTAATTTCTTCAACAATCAATTAATCCTCGTGTTAATTAACTCGACAATGAAAGATCCGTAATTCCTCTTTTATTCAGTAAAACGCAATGGTCTGTTAAAAATAAAATTCTATTTTTTAGCCGGGAGTCAGACGAATGGCTACGGGAATTGTTTATATGTAATCCGCAAATGTATGGGGTTATATATGTAACATTAAAATCAATGTGCTTGAAAATCCCATAGGGCATATAATATACATTTTAACCTAGTTTATTTATAGTGGTTTAGTAAGGAAGTCTAGGTAAACGTAACTTCCTGGGATACTTTACATCACTGTTATAAAACAATAAGCATGGCGTGAGCTTCGGGCAATGGGTACAATCCATACAATACAACAATTACGTTATCGAAAACCCATTATTGTCGCTAATCAGAAAAAGGAAATTTTCACAAAAAAGAACTACGGTTTCTAAATTGACTGCAATTGTGATTGCCATAAGAAATAATATCGAATGAAAGGCTAGCATTACAACTTTTCGAGCACAAAAACAAAATTCAGGGATAATGTTCTCCTTATGGGCTATGTTAGAATGAAGACACACGTAGTGATACTGATTAAACGGGTGGTCGGCCGCTTCGTTGGAGAGGCCTAAGTATCTGGGTGTGCTGCTGTATGCATATAATCGAATCTGCTTTAGCTGTACGCACATGTTGTACTTTGGCCACCTGAGCATTAATTTAGGCTTATTTACATTACATTAAATACATCAGAGAAATATGTATACAATTTAATATCAATGATTTACATAAATCATCTTACATTAAGGTGGAAAATCACCACAAACGAAATCTATATTGCAAAATAGAATACAGCCTAAAACATCTACATACAAGATTCACTTTTGAATTTTGATTGTAAAGTGTTTTTAATATTAAATCAAGTTTGGATATGCTTATCCTAATCTGTATAGCAATGTGATAAAAAACGGAAACAAAATTGATAATCAAAGTGCACATAATTCATCATCTTCTAACTTAAAATGGTGGCAAACATATAATCGGTAAGAGGTGGTAAAGTCAGTCGATCAATTCGATAGAAGCTGTGATTTCTTATAACTAGGCACAAACAGTCGAGCCTATGTCAAGATAAAAACAATCTACAATACTAAACTGAATTGGTTACGCTCTTCTTGCAAGGTAACCCTGTTAATATATCCGGACCAGGATAAATTAATGGCCACAAAAAATGTATAACTTTTAGCCGATTTCATTAGCGTCTTTTTACTTTTTGCAAATGCTACCACATGCGATCTGCTAGTGATAAATGATTAGATGAATTCGTAATATATTTTGCTGATAGTTCTGTCGACCTGTCTAACAGCTGATCCTCGTGTTGATAAATAAGGAATATAACATTCACACTTCAATGATGGAAATGGGTTAGTATCATGTACGTGTTTAGGCTGAGTTATTTAATGTACGATAAAAAAAAAAAATACAATCATGTTACAATTACAAGATGTCATATTGAAACTAAGGGTTATACCAACAATATGTTCCAATTATCTATACATTTATCCATTGTTGGAAGAGACGGGCATTTCATGGTATAGAACAGTTTTAGACTAATCAGTGATGAACATTATATGGTGTCAGTCAGATGTTAGTCTTCTTACTCTCATTTTATTAATATGCATTTAAAATGGAGTGAATGTGTATGATGTAGAAAAGTATGAAATAGTTTAATAATTTGGCGATGTAATAAAAAAAAATGGCTGGCTTCCGACTTCAGAACCATCTAATGGATACATATTAATACACTCAATTCACTTTTACTATTAGTGGTAAAATGCTCGGCTGAGTTATTTCTTTCAACCGGAAAAACAATCCATTCTCACGAGTTGAAGAAAATGAGTGAAATCAATTCCAAACACTAAACAAACAAAACAAAAAAAAGAAAATTTATGTCCAGTGCTACGAAAGCCATTATTATCGCCAATCAAATAGGAAAATGTGAAAAAATAACTTTCTAAACTGGCTGATTTTGTGATTTCTCAAACATTATGATTGCTGTTATTGATTATTAATTTTCACAGCACAATATAAGGCAGTGTGCCGACGCTGAATGTGGGTTCTGTTTTCAAGAAAACGTAAAATCTTTCATATCAATATTTGGCTCTTCACTGACAGTATCCATGCGGTCGATCGCGTGAACACAACTACACGATGACTATACGTGCGTTAGGTTTCAACGCTCTTATTCACCACTTGATGCATCAACATCACTCGTCTAAATGGCTATTGAGTACATAGTTTCATATTAATGTAAGGACGCCATCGTTAATAAAAATCATCAACACATAAAATAAGGAGACAAGCTTCATGGTCATTCGTGTATGTTCTTCTCGTTTAAACTGATAGCGCTTCAAACATGAATTCCCTATGCTGGGCATTTTGCGCATTAAACTGTCTTAGATAAACCCACTTATTAAGTTAGAGAATTAACTCTTGAACACTACAGTTCTTATGTACAGTGCGTCTTTATGTAAGGAACTTTGTCTGGATTAAATATTTGATCATACCGTTCAACATCACACATACAAGACGGTAAAGTTCTCACAAAGTGCGTTAAAGCATAATAACTGATATTGGCAAAAACTTTCTGAAAAGTTTTGCAGCAAGGGACATTATCTAGACGATCAGACACATTATGTACTCACTAGTAATGAGGTTACCGTCCTTTGATAACATATCTAATTTCAGATTCTCTCGACAAGAGACCTTCCCAGATTATTAAAACTCGGAAGGGAATACGACAGACTAATACATGGACATCCTGAAACAATAAACATATTATCTATTCGTTATATATTGAGTTGTACTCCTACAGACTCAAAGGTGATCAACATAAAGTTGTGTATTTGCATCGTTTGGTATTGAATTCTATATCTTGTACCAGACTAGGGACTAATCGTTTATAATACATATAGTTTATTATTATTTGAAAACGTATTTTATGTTTGGACGAGACGGCTGTGAGCTTGTAGACAGTTTCCCAACGACAGGACGAGGAATAGCGATAGAGGGTAAGTATTAGTTAATACCCTAACGCTAAAGGCAGTTTGTTTGAGGAGTAACAATGCTGTTTTAGCACTGGAGGAAAATTAACTTTCCAAGAGTATTGAAGCGCTTCACATGTCGGTTATGCTAGTGTCAATTATTGATGGAATACACAACTGCAAATGAGGGTAATACTCTTAAGCATGGCGTTACACACCAGGGTATTAACTCTCTAATCACAGAGTCACGACCACAGTCTATCAACATTCTAATCACGGAGTCACGACGACTATCAACAGTCTAATCACGGTGTCACGACCACAGTCTATTAACACTCTAATCACAGAGTCACGACCACTGTCTATCAACAGTCTAATCACGGAGTCACGACCACTGTCTATCAACAGTCTAATCACGGTGTCACGACCACAGTCTATCAACAGTCTAATCACAGTCACGATCACAGTCGTTTAGATTCCATCTTCACCATCCCATTATCACATTTTGGACGACCGTAAACATGTAATAGTATTTTATGGATATATTTGAAACACCATCCAAATTCGAATAGTCTTTAATGCCATATAAGTCGTGTGTGTCTTTCACGCACTTTCTTGCTTAACTTGTCATGCACAGGCAATCAGCCAACGTGGTATCTTTAACGTAACATGATGTTTTACCAAGACCAAATGATAATAAAGCCAATGGTTCACTTTACAGGTTTTTAAAAAATATTTTATCTCTACGACTTACGAGTCTTTTGGTATGTGATTTTGACGTATTTGATATGTTCGCAGTTAGGTTCGCCATGTTTTAATTTGCATTCTGTGATGTAATTAAAGGGTAAATCACATTTTCCTTGAATTTTCTGACCAGCAGCAGGGTTCGTGGCAGGCAAATGTTTTTGCCTATAACAACCGAAATGGTTGAATGAGACAATACATTTAAAAACAAAACTCATTTCCATAAAGTGTAGGCTACTTTTCTCATCCTATTTTTCTTAGCATTTCGTCTTACTAAACCAGGGAGTTTTAAGAGTAAGATCAGGGGTAATTTCCTTACAAGGTCGCTATAAGCAGCTAAAATTGTTCTGTTGATATCATTGTATAAAAGTTTGACAATGCCTCTAACCACTTTTTTATTACGAGATCTTAATAACTTCGTTTCAAAATGACAACTGTTACCCTGCACGCTATCAAGAAGGGGTTAATGTTGAAAACAAAACACGACACATGATTTAAATTAGAATCGAAGTGCAACTGTTTTTGTGTTATTAAGTCACTGACCTTTTGTATCATTTATTCTAGGTAGAACATCACGTAACGCTATAAAGATAACAGGTTGGCTGACTACCTGTAAATGACAAGTGACACTAGAAAGTGCGAGGAAATCCAATCTATGCTTGCTACAGACGAACCGCAATACTAAAAATATCCATGCGAACACACATACGTCTCGCTTATTTTGATCGATAATAAAAGTTTGTTCACAGAGACACCCTGTCTGAGAACATAGGTTATCACCGATTAAACTATTCCTAAAGGATTTACCAATAAATTCCGCGAAGGTTATATACACGTTCTTTGCCTCATACACCCAAGAGCATTGGAAACGATTCCAGTTGATGTAGGTTTGTCTTGTACGTCTTTATGTATGTGATTGTAGAAATTTACCGAATGCTTTAAACCTATATCTAAGACCAAACACAGGCAAGTAAATTTTGTTTAATCCGACGTGTATACAGTTACCTTGTCACGGACCGGTCAGATCCGCTTTGCAAACACTGTTTTATTACATCTGATCTGGATACACTTTTCAATAGCGTCCACTTAGCGTGGGAGGATCTAGATCAGTCCACACCGATCATAACCCTAATTGACTAATTTGTAATTACACCAAAGTTCTGTGGAGTCGATCCATATACCAAATACATCGTTAGTGTATATATAATAATAAATTTCATGTACTGTTTGTTTTTAAATACATTCACTGTTTAAGTTGTTCACATTTTACTGATGTAGTAGACTAGTTAGATTAGTTTTACTGATGTATTACAGTAGTTGAACGAACCTACAACATGTAGAATATCTATTGCCATTGAAGACACCGGGTAGGGGAACTAGGAAGTAGCAAGGTCTGCTTACTGACCATGTGAGACGATATCAAGAATGGACATCGACAGTATCAACTGTCGGACACATGCTATGTTCACGGAATTTGCGAGATTCTTGTTGCCCTGATCATATATCGTAGGTGTGCTCCACGCCACTGTTTGATTTGCTTTTGTTTGGTTGGGGTTTAACGCTGTATTCAAGTGTAGTTCACTTAGGGGCTGTATCCAACCTTCGTTCGTGTTCCAATCGTCTTGTGTACACTTTCGAGACGGCCAAGACGATATGAGCACATTTCACTGACATGTTAAGCTACAGCTGTGCTGTGCAACTCCAAACACGCTGACCAGGAAGTAGTCCCCCTGCAGTGAGATTATAACAACAACAGCGCACAGTGTAGACTTTCTAAAGTTCATTAGCGGCATACACTCACACATGTCTAACAATGGTGGAAGCACAAAGCACGCTTTCACTTCTCAGAAATTTGATGACAAAAAACGAAATGAATATTCGATCAGCAAGCAGGCAGCAGGCGTTTTCAGCATTTTTTTGTGTAGTCTACATCAGTTTATTTCCCGAAGGGATTGTTCTCGATGATTATGTTATTCTTGCGCCCCGGAACATAGGTGGCCAATAGCTGGCCCCTGTTCTTTATCTTTCTGACGGCGTGAG
>JAVFBW010157067.1:0-11883 GCA_034783835.1 Mopalia ciliata
TGCGGTGCCGTGAGGAGCCGAAAATATTTACTACATAAATACTAGGCAAGTCTCGTGAAATCTCGTGAGGAGCCGTGAGGAGCCGTGAGGAGCCGTGCGGTGCCGTGCGGTGCCATCACTACTATTTATGTAGTGCGGTGCCTGCTCACGAGCTGCTCACGAATACGCGCCGAGTTGCTCTGA
Organism: Mopalia ciliata; assembly: GCA_034783835.1. Lineage (NCBI taxonomy): Eukaryota > Metazoa > Mollusca > Polyplacophora > Chitonida > Mopaliidae > Mopalia > Mopalia ciliata. The sequence goes on from JAVFBW010157067.1 coordinate 184, forward strand.
CTATACTACTCCTGTCGTGTATGAGGTATGAAAGGTTGCAGGTTAAGCATGCACACAAACCTTTGCATGGTTTTATTTCCAAAGAACAAGAACTTTCCTTTGTAGAAATTATCTGATATCAAAGATACAGCGGCATCTATTGAATCTGGTCAGCCCATATGAATAAAACACGTCGTCATATAAATGAAATACCCTTGAGTACGAGGTTAAACAAAACAAACAAACAAGCAAAGTTATAGGCAGTGAGGGGATGCGCAAAGTTTCGAAGAGATATAGAGTGACCTTATGGTAGAGAATGGGAATAAGAATAGCGTTTCCGGCTAAAAAAACGCCTGTGCACAGAACAAACATGCCAAAATTTTTAAATCAAAATTTTGTTTTGTCTCCACTAGGAGAATTTTTCGAGTATACACATGCGCTGTTCAACTTTCTACCGCGTGATGCTGTTTGCTGGTCGTTCGCTTCGGTAAAAAAAGTAAGTTCGAACTGATTTAACTTTTTTTAGGGCGAATTTTGCCGCAAACTAATAAGAAGACAGGATATAAAGCACGTGCATATGAATACTTTAGATGTTTGTTTCTTTGATTGGTGTTTAATGTCGTACTCAGGAATGTTTGGTTCAGGAAGCGCTGAGCCACGGCCGAGGGCGAATACTTTAGAAGATTCCCGCGAATATATGCAACAATTCACAATTCACTGGGACTGCTGCACTTTGGGACGGATGCTGAAAAATGTAATTCCTTTGCATACCTTTGGATCCGACACTTTGTTTTCTAGGCCCTACATAATGACCTCGAACCCCGAGATAGCTGACCAATGAAAACGTGGCTATCATGCTTTCTAAGATTCCATTTGTCAATTGTTTCCGACTTCGAGATAATAATATCGCAGCGTCGAACAATAGATCGGACCTCGACATAATTATCGCAGTCAGAAATAATTATCTTGGGTCCGACATAATTGACAAATGGAATCTAAAAAGCATGACACTTGCGTTTTGCTTGGTCAATTGTCCCCGGGCCGAAGTTAATTAAGGACAACAAAATATTTAAAACATCATCATCGATCAATCAAAATGTCAAACTGACCACAATTTGATTGCCAATATTGACTGAGGTTGCCTGCCTCTACAGGGTTCCTCATTCTCAGAGCTTCCAGGCATAATCGGCGGTGAAAATCCAACTACATACTATGTAGGTAAGGCGGCGACGGCTGTAATCAAATGTATATGGTCTAGTTAAAGTTTCCTTGCGCCTGTAGATCTTGTACCAAAGACAAGTATACATAGTCCTACGTTTGTTGATCCTGCGAAACAGTTTTGGTAGTAGTTTGGTTGATTGATATGTTCCATAGGTGTTCAACGCAGGGCCCAAGAGTATTTCACTTATATGACGGTGATGCATCTAACAGTAATTGTGACACCAAACAATGTTAAGTGTTTTGCTCTGTTCCTCCAGTGTAAAGTAAATCAATATGTCTTTATATATATTTGAAACACACTTCCCTCAGCCAGTAGAGTTAGGAAAAGTTCAGCCAAAATTTCAATCTGGACAATAATTTTACATCCAAAAGTGTCCTTATAATATGTGAGAGTCTGGTTCATCACGATAACCTGCTGAAGAAAATACTTGCCTGTTGACAACTGTTAATATTTTTAATATCAATAATCTTTTGATTAATTGCTATGAATACGTTCATTTTCTTCTTTGGTTAGATTGTGAGCTCTCTTCCACAGGGTGACATGCAGTCTAGCTCTAATTACTGATCAGAAAGTCATTTGAAAGTTTGGTACCTATATGGTTTTCATCATTATAAACAGTATAGGAACCCAGCGAGATTAAACCAGGATATACCAAAAATCTCAAATCTTCACAACTTTCATCTAATAGGTGTTAAATTAAATAAATGCCGATTTGATTAAACATCAATGAGCACCGATCATTGGTAATCGAACTAGTCTCCTGTCGGATTTGAACAGACATCTTCCCATAATTGAGTTCTACGAAGTCAGGGATGTAATACCGTTATACTAAGGAGACTCAAAAGCATGATTATGATCAGTTACATGGAGTACATTTATTTCATTTCATTTTTTGCCAAGTGTTGTTGTGCTATGCCCAACGTCAGTCATTATGCTTGATTTATTGGAGTTTAATGTCGCACTCAGGGGTATTTCACTTGTATGACGACTAATTTTTCAATTCTCCGTCGGAACAACTGGTATTTCACGAACTTAATCCTTGTGAACTGTTGTATTAACCTTCTATAGGATCACAGCTGATCGGATATCACATGAACAACCTCCAGACATAGGGCCTACTGTCCTACCTTGTGAGCTGTTGTATTAACCATCTGTAAGATCACAGCTAACATGATACCACATGAATATACCTCCAGACATACTATCCTACCTTGTCAACTGTTATATTAATACTCTGTAAGATCACAGCAGACAGGATACCGCATGAATATACCTCCAGACATACTGTCCTACCTTGTCAACTGTTATATTAATCCTCTGTAAGATCACAGCAGACAGGATACCGCATGAATATACCGCCAGACATACTATCCTACCTTGTCAACTGTTATATTAATACTCTGTAAGATCACAGCTGACAGGATACGGCATGAATATACCTCCAGACATAATATCCTACCTTGTCAACTGTTATATTAATACTCTGTAAGATCACAGCTGAGACATACTGTCCTAGCTTGTCAACTGTTATATTAATACTCTGTAAAATCACAGCTGACAGGATACCGCATGAATATACCTCCAGACATACTGTCCTACCTCGTCAATTACTGTTATATTAACCATCTATTTAATAAACTGAGTATATAGCAGGTCCACCACTAAAGGTTTTTGTTTTAAAATATGCCCATAATACCAGTAAAATCTATTTGTATTACTTATGTTTAAGAAATCTTTTCTTATTCCAAAAAGCGGATGCAATTCAATCTGTTTCTTTACTGGAGGAAACTATTTTCCAAGTTTAAAATAAGTCCGTGAATTTGCGTGACAAAAACAAGTAAGCAATGTAATAATTTCTCTCTTCTGTATATTAGATGATACCCGCAATAATAAAGGTAGTGGGTAAACTATTTTAACCTGGAAATGGACAAGGTTATATTATGGGACTTATTAAGACTGAAGCTTTCATTACACGTGTAGAGATTTGCTCCCCTGACCACTGGATGATTGCTTGAATTGCTTTTGTTAAACTTTGGTAGCTAAGCATATAGATATTACCGCTATTTAGTCAACTGAAATATAGACAGAAGGGAGTAAATATGCTTTGAATACTTGTTTCATTAGGTCAATACGGGCCGGCAGGTTTGACAAAACCTATTCACCTCTTCGGCGTACTTCATTAGGCAACACATTAAACATATAGCTATAGAAATACAATAAAATATATTCATTTTTTAAAGTGCAATATTATTCTCTTTTTGTTGAGGAAAATTTCTGTTTAACTTTAAAGCTGATTAATTTAACCAAGAGTTTATATGGAAGGCATTACCTCATGGTAAAAAAAATCAGTAATTCTCCAAGGGAAATAATTAACTCTATTTAGTCTAAACCTTGAGATCATTAGTGAACGAAGTATTTAACCGTACTGCATTAAGTTTTGGTGGATATTTTAACATTGTAAAACATTTCCTTTCCACAAAATAGTGTTGCTTTGCCTTTATGTTAAACGGAGATTTAAAAAAGAATGTCTTCTTTTAATTTCACAAAATGATGCGTATGGTATTTTGCTGGCCAGGCGCAATCAAAAACGCGATCAAAAGTTGAAGAACAATCCATCGGATATATAGACTGACCGCTAAACTATTGAAAACCTAAGCAGACAAACACGAGTCGTACATTGTTTTAAATATAGTTTATGATTAAATTATGTGTGCGCGAAAAACATCTATTCAACATTGTTTATAACATGTTAAATTCCTAAGTATCATTTTTTATGTTAATTTATTTTTTAAATCAATTCTGATGTATTTAGTTTGTTGGGTTTTTTTTTTTCACATATACAGCAACATTTATTCTGACAAGAATTTTACCTTCCGTCTTTATATGTCGATCTGCCACATCACGATCATATTTAAATATAATAACACAATTGTTTTTGCACTATGACTTTATTTGTAAATGTGTGTCATGTACTCCATTCTATCTAATTATCTAATTAATTGTTAAATTATTAAAACTGATATTGTTGTTTATTCAATTTATTATCATATTCATCATCGACCGATCACTTTGTGATACCAATGGTTCAGTGTTCTATATAATCTAGTCACATATGAAGGTGTTATATATACAATGTCATACATACATATTTTTATGTACAATTCTTATATAAAAATCTTATTTTAAAGTAAGAGGCAGCTTAAGGCTTTCGATTTTCGTGATTTTTGCAATAGTGGAAAAACTTAAACCATGTGCTTCAAAGTAAAAACTCTGAGCCACAGCCCTCTTTACTAGTTCATGCAGACCGGGACAATCGAGTGAACAATACAAACAGTTTTAACATAGGGTACGTGCTTCAAAAGATTTATTAAATATGTAGTTAATAAAGTTTTTTACACGCAAAAATTATTATTTTCTGGCTGTCTATAGCAAGTCCGAGGATAATTTAGATTGAGCAAAAAATCTAGGCTGACTGCTCATTTTCTATTTGGTATTTTTGTGGTTTAAACTGCCTCTTACTTTAAGACGTTATATTGAAGCACTCGATTATGTAAATTAATACGACACTTCACAGAGACTTTGTAATATCAGAATAATGACTGTCAGTAAATATTTATTGGAATGTAGTATTGTTAATGTAGCTTATCGACAGCCTACTTTTTGCAGTTTGTTATAAAGTAATGAATCAGTATTATCACACACTATGTAAACAGGTTTGTGTTATTTCAACAGTGATCCACAACAGTCTTTCGTCATTTGACAACTTTATTCAAAAATAATAAAGAAACTGTATTTATTTATTATTAAAAACTCATCCTTTAAGCACAACAAAGACATCTTAATACAAAGTAGTTTTGAATTTTCAACACTTATTTGTGTATATTTAAAGACAATGTGCCGTATTGTTTATTTTTTTCTTGTTTTTTTTTTTTTCAAAGAATATTTATGTTTCTTTATTTTGAACCCTCTGTTTAAGGGCCATTTTTCTAAGAGTAGTTATTTTGTCTCACTGCAGGAACAATATTTTCTAAACAGAGAAAAATAACGTTATTTTTTTGTAATGGTGTGTCAATTATTGCTGGGCAACAGTCTGTCATATCTTTAAAAGATACCCTCGAGCACTGCATTAAACACCCATCGTTTAATCAATATTTTAATAATGGAAGAAAAAATGATTTTCGTCGTAGTGACATTTACGGTTCGTTTTCTTTGATTTACAATTATATTTTTTTTTAATTTCTACTTAAGAAGTAATATTTTCACCTCATTAGATATAGTTTCTACTCAAGTTAAAATATCTCTACTTAAGTAGAAATAGTTTTCAGCTCAGTGGAAATAATTTCTACTCGAGTTAAAATATGCTTATAAGGGACACGTTTAGTTTTCTTTAATTTGCAATTTTTTTTTTTTTTTTTTTTTTTTAATTTCTATTTCAGTATAAATATTTTCCCCTGAGTAGATATAGTTTCTACTTAAGTTAAAATATTTCTACTTAGGTAGAAAGTTGAAATTACCACTTAAGTAGATCGCTTACGTTTAATTTATCGTCCTGGGTAGTTTTTGACGGGCATCGTTCGACCGCTTGGCTGCAACTGAAGAAGATGGCCAAACGACAGGGTTGTGACGAAGTAGGTCCATGGATGTTTTGTTCTTTGTTTTTTTTTTTTTTTTAGATCTACTCAAGAAGAAAAAAAATTTAACTCGAGTTGAAATAATTTCTACTCAAGTAGTAATATTTTAACTTGAGGTGGAAATTATTTCAACTTTCAACGATGGTACAAATATTTTAACTCAAGTGGAAACTAAATCTACCGAAAAGAAAATATTTCTAATCAAGTGTAAATTAAAAAATAATAATTTTAATCCAAAAAATAACCGTGTCTCCTATAAGTCACCGTAGACATTAGATATTCCAGCTTATAGCAAATCGTTAAGTAATAAATATATACCTGATAGTAGTTTTACGTTGAGCAACACTTGCATGTCTGGAAACAACCCAAAATAAAGGGGGAGCCAAATGAAAACAAGCTGGCATTTCCCTTCTTCTAAAATAGTTATATGACTCAGTGTGGTATTCCCTTGTTGGAAAATGTACCGAGTATATACTAGCTGACACATGGCTTACCTGTTGTACGTACTTACTCCTGCATGGCCTATAAGTATTAAAATAGCTGTTTATGTGTGCTAATTCGTCATTGACATGAGATAGCTTTAGGTAAGCACTACTTGATTATTTATTTTTTTTAGCAAAAAAAGCTTTGATGTATGATGACTTCTTCCGATGTGAGAGAAGCTACAGAAATATAGCCCACTCTTAGTTTAGTCAGCAGAAGGGCTACACTCTATATGCGAAAAGCAAATGCACTTAATGACATAGATATGTTTAATGCGCACTTACACAATTTGTAGAATGTGTTTTCTCAATATCGGGACAACGATACACATATAAAAGTGTGTGCTGTAGAACCATATAAGTAGCATATAGTATCACTTAATTATTTAATAACATATGAAGTATCAATCAATATTAAGCAGATATGTTTAATGCGCATTTACACAATTCGTAGTATGTCTCTTTCTCAATATCGGGACGAGCGATACACATATAAAAGGGTGCGCTGTAGAATCAAATATCATAAAGCATCCCTTAAATATTAAATAACATATGAAATTTGATGACAAATATTAGATAAAGTTATATTTAGAGAGGTATATCTTCATGGGGTTTTTTTTTGGAGGTTAAGATGATCAACAAATCCTCATCCAGGTAGTCTGTTTCTGCTATACCCTTCAGGCAGTTTGGGATTTATAATGACAATAAACTCCTTGCCTGTAACGATTGGTTGGTCAGATGGTTGCTTGAACAAACAAAAAATTGAATGTGTATTTCTACAATTCATCAACTAGATCCAAAACATTAGTTCTGTTGGAATCTGAAGTTTAAGGTTAAGATGTCATTTTTACCTTAATACCCTGAAAATATCTGTTCATTTTCAAAAGTAGACGTGAGGGTTAGCTATGCAGAAAAGTTTTTAACATGTTATTTTATGTCAGTGTATTAGTCTCTATATCTATGTAGTTTAACAGACTGTTAACACTTTGTAGAGATAATAACAAATGGTGTTTCATGTATGTACATGCATTTATAAATAAGCTACAGTACTGACATAATTATAGCGTGCAACAACTGCATGGATGACACAAGTTTCAGTGCATGTCTGCATAAGTGTTACAGATAACTGATTGATAATTTTAAACTCTTAAAAATACTAAAGTCCAATGCCACTGTGGTCTGCTCTTTGCTGTCGTGTGCATGTGTGTGCTTTTCTCAAACTCAATTTAAGCCATTCCGTTTGAGAAAAAAAAACAGCCAACAACTCTGGAACCAGCATCTCGGTTTTTTTGTCAGCCTTTAAGACATGCTCGGCTGAACGCTGTTCTTTAGTGATTAGAACAGCTTTAATTTTATCGACCAGAGGGATGCTCTGTTAAAGATCTTTAGTGTTATTATTCACAGTAATGTCAGTATTTCCTTCATTTTCAGTACTTCTGCCAGTGAGCAAAAAAATTTGAATCCAGATCAAAGAGGATTTGAGAAATGCATAATATGTTTGTGATGAAAATCTGCATATATAGACCATTGAAATAAGGTGTCTCTGAGATCTAGCTACATTTGAGAAGATTTCTTGGTGTTACTGCAATCAATCTTACCAAGGCAAAGTGTCGGAATATATGTGAACGGCAACAAAAATCTGAATATTGGTAATAATCGCTTTAAATTTTCTTATTGACTATTTGATAGTTGTGAAAGTATTGTTTACTGTGGCATTCAGACATTAAACACTTCGATGAGAAATCTTGAAGCTCCCTAACTACAAAATGAGTCATCTGCCTCCCAGGCCCAATTTCTTAACTCATTAAACACCTTCAAAAGTATTGGTTTTATGCACGAATTCTTACCAGTTGTGAGTTGTTTGTGAAAACAATATAATATCAGTATGTCCGATTATTAAGTCGGTCTTGCATCTTATGGTGATTGGACACTTACTTGTGGTCATATCCGGATGAAGGCAGAGTGAATGGGTCAGTCTGTCGATACAAGTGACAGTTGCACAATGTATAGGGTTAATATGTATCTTGTCATTTGTGAATGCTATACTTAAGTCGAGCATAATATTGACAGAAGACAGGAAGCTGGAGTCCAATCAGATTTGACAAAGTCATCTGCGGCCGGATACAGAATACCCGGTATTCAATCAGGTACTTAGGAAGAAAACATCGGGGACCGGTTCCACAAAGCATTTTCTTTCAAAATAATAAATTTGATATTTTGGCACTCGCCTAAACTTAGTTGTAAACTGATACGGTACCTGTAATTGTGACTTACTTACGTAATAATAATTATGCTAAAATATTAAATGTTAAAATTTAAAACTGAGAAGTGTGAGGGCCTTTAAACATTTATAAAACTGCTTTGTGGAATCAACAAACAACTAGCCCACTTACAGGTATATATGTAAACAACATAAAACAATACCCTACATAATAGACAAAAACAAACATGCTTAAATGAAGTGTTCCCCCTGTGAAGTCCTACTTACGAAAGAAATACACTTTCATGAAACTTCGTAAGTTATAGCCTATTTTAACATGCCACATGACAGGCACTTAATTTTTTCTTAAGTTTTTCGTAAATATTCTTTTCTTACGTACTGGTAGAAACGTTAGACGTTGAAAGAACTCCACACAGATTTTTCAGGAACAGTGTGTTTATTTCCACAACGGGTAGTAAACAGTAATATGTCAGTTCTGAAATTATAAAATTGTTCGTTAGAAACACTTGTTCCAATAACAATCATAACACAGGAATTGTTCCTTTTCTAAATTAATTCAAACTTGTTTTCTAATGTCAGTGAGCACATACATATTCTTCGATTTATTGAATATAACCAAAATAGAGCTGCTCCCATTATAATCATTAACAAACAATAACATTGAGTAAGGGGACGGTACTTTGCATGATACTTTCAGTGACAAAGAAAATAACTAGGTGATCTCCCTTTGGTGTAGTATAAAATAAACCTTTTGCTTTAATATTGAAACGTACAGTAACCTTGTATCACGGTCAATACCCTTATTTGTTTACTGACAACACTTTTGTACTAAAATGTCGCTCCTATTTAATCAATTAGCTATTCCCTTCATTTGCAAGTTGTTTTACTTAATTATTTTAGTTAGAAAGCTCATGCGGCTTTGCACGTTATTTATATGTGAAACTTTCAAACAAACGCAACAGTCAGATACACTAGTAAGTTACGTGGATATTCACTTTAATCTTGCTGATAACTTATATCATAAAATGTGTTACTATAAACCCTGAACCACATTGAGCCATATAGTTTACTTTACCTGAAGAGTGGATCTCTGCGGAGTTTAATAAAACCGTTTTAGGAATGACTTGATGGGCGAGAATGGGTGCTGTTTGTCTGCTTCCTGTCGTTCTGTCTGAATTTATAATTACGCTCAACGAAAACTAACTAAGGGGAGATAACTGCGCAATATACTATCCACGACCATTGGATGTCCATTTTCATGTCAAAATCAACAATTTCTCAGCAGTACCAAAGTCGCGTTAAAAGGTCTTCCGCGGTAATTAGGTCATGCGGATTCAACGTTATTTAGTATTCAGAGGCAGGCCTTATTTGTAGAGCTTAGGTAGGCCTACAGCTGTACCTCGCCTCTAACAATAAACAAACACTTGTAGCAACCAAAGAAACCAAAGACCACTGTGCATAGTCTGTTTCTTATAACTTAAATATCTCTGGACTAGTTTAACCATCGTCGAAGAGAAATTTAATGTGATAAGAACAGAGTTCAGTCTATTTCACTGACAGTGAATCGTCTCTCGCCGAAATGTGGAAGTTATACAATCTACAACTTTAAAATGTTGAATTTTAAGATTTTAGCAGATTTCCCCATGTTTATTCAAAGGGAAATTTATTTCCTGCTTTAAAATAACCGAATTGACTCAAAACGTGTCATCGTCTCACAGTTAGCCTATAAAATATAATAGACCATTCAAGTATGAACAAATAATTAAATTTGGGAAATCCTTCTAATGCGAAAATATACATGTTTAAACTGACAAAAACTGTAAAATTTCTTTTACAAAATTATATTTTAAGATCATTATAATTACAAAACTATAAGTCACTTTTATGTGAGTAGGGCCTACCGGTATCTGAAAGCCACAGATTAAGCATTGTGTAAATGCGCATAAAACAAATCAATTCTCTTATTTGATGCATTTGTTTTGGGCATAGGCCTATAGTTTTGCCATTCCGCTGACAAACTTGAGAATATAGGCCTATATCTCGAGTTTCTTTTTTGTCGGAACTGATCAGTGAACATCAAGACAAAGCAATAGCCCAGGCAGTCAAATCTATTCAGCTTTCAAAAGAACAGCGGGATAGTCTAACACAGTCACCTGTCCCCACCAGCAAGTTGTTAGGCCTACTCCTCCATAGCCGAGTAGCGTTCATCTGTTTTTTAGGAGACCAAAGATTCTGTATTTGGTTAGAATACCCGCTCGTATATTAATGCTAAATGCTGCTAACTGTCAATGCATTTTGTGTTGCAACTAACTGGCCTATGGGCTTTTAAAATATAGCCCTACCTCCATCCGTAGGTCAAGCCGACCGCGAAACAAACAGAATAGAACAATATAGGCCTATACGTCAGCTTGTATCCCGATGCCACTCTGAACGTAAAAATTTAAACAAAAAGGTAATACATTTGAAACGTATTTTATAAAATTTAATATTTATGTGGCATTACATAATCATTCTACGTTTGCAATTATGTAATTTTAATTAGCCGCTGATGTTAATTTCCCTAATTTTTTTTTAACACGTTTCCGGTTTCAGGTCTGACTTTTCACTGTAACCCACTTGTCTGTTCAACGCGACACCCGGAAGACCAAAGGGGATGTGACAGTCGAGAATGAAACAAAGACGAAAAAGTTTTCAACTAAAGTTTGAACTATTGTTACTTAACCGCCATTTGTTTGTTAAAAAAAGAAGTGGATGAGAATGGTAAGATTTATGTTAAGGATCTCCTAGGAAATGACATCTAGAAGTTTTGTGAAAGAATTTAGTCCTCTTTTTGTCAGGAGTCCTAGGCCCAACCATACATACCACTGCTTATCGTCTAGCTTAGTTTACTTAGCCTATCATCATCATCAGATATATAGAAGAGAAAGTCGGCTCTGTCCACCTATCTATCATGTGACCATTACCCTTGCTGATCGAATGTCTGATTAATTAACAAAGGCAAACATATAACAATAAAAGCCCAATGTTCGGGCTATATCGGACCGACAAATAATTTTATGAGCAGTCTATAGTAGTATTTGTAATGGTAAGTTTTGTTATGGGGGGGGGGGGGGGGGGGGGGGGGGGGGGGGGGGGGCGGGGGGGCGGGGGGGGGGGGCGCGGGGG
>JAVFBW010157078.1:0-11883 GCA_034783835.1 Mopalia ciliata
CCCCCCCCCCCCCCCATCTCCCCTGCCGAAAAAAAACCCAACAAATTTTGGATGTCCTTGTACTGTGAATAGTAGAGCATATTGTATACATTGTTTTAAAACAAAACGAAAGTTACATTATAAAGGGTACATTCATACATTGCTCTGGAATTTGACTTATCTATTAAAAGATAATTAAAAATAACACATAAAAACACATTTGTGGCCAAATACGTCTGTATTATCTGTTTTTCGGACACACAAATCAGACATAGTTAAAATACTATCAAATTAGATTCCAATAATGACTTTTTTGTTTTAGATTATAATGCATATTAAAGTAAAATCATAACTGATTAAGTTCGACATATGTACAATACAATGTATTTGTAATAAATTGAGGATGATTTGCCTTACTTTCTTTGATTCATGTATGCTTATTGAATTCTTGGCTTTAATTGATGATGAAATAGTATATCGTCTAAAATGGTTCATACAGATATATTCCGAGTATGAAAAAGACCAACACGACAGACAATAAGGGCCATTTTAACGATACATAAATGCCGAAAAATCAACTAACACCATGTTGCCCACTGGCTATATAATTGTAAGAGTGATATTTTTTTATGTATGACGTTCATGTGAGCAATTTGATATGTCTTTATCATATCATATTTAACGAAAATGTTGTGATTTATTTTTGTAATATATATTCTTAAAAGCAATCACACTTACACAGGGATGTAGATGTAGATCAGTTAAAATCCATGAATCAATTTTTTCTTTTTTTCAATTAATGATTAGTTCCAATATTATCCCAGAGATTTATTTTAAGTAATGATTAGTTCCAGTATTATTCCAGAGATCGTTTTCAAGCCATGATTAGTTCCAATTTTATTCCAGAGATCGTTTTCAAGTAATGATTAGTTCCAATTTTATTCCAGAGATTGTTTTCAAGTAATAATTAGTTTTAATATTATTCCAGATATGTTTTCAAGTTATGATTAGTTCCAATTTTATTCCAGAGATCGTATTCAGGTAATAATTAGTTTTAATATTATTCCAGATATCGTTTTTAAGTAATGATTTTTTTCCATTTTATTCCAGAGATCGTATTCAAGTAATAATTAGTTTTAATATTAATCCAGATATCGTTTTCAAGTTATGATAAGTTCCAATTTTATTCCAGAGATTGTATTTAAGTAATAATTAGTTTTAATATTATTCCAGATATCCTTTTCAAGTAATGATTTGTTCCAATTTTATTCCAGAGATCGTTTTCAAGTAATAATTTGTTTTAACATTATTCCCGATATCGTTTTCAAGTAATGGTTTGTTCCAATCTTATTCCAGAGATAGTATTCAAGTAATAATTGATTTTAATATTATTCTAGATATCGTTTTCAAGTAATGATTTTTTCCAATTTTATTCCAGAGATCGCATTCAAGTAATAATTAGTTTTAATATTATTCCAGATACCGTTTTCAAGTAATGATTAGTTCCAATTTAATTCCAGAGATCGTATTCAAGTAATAATTAGTTTTCATATTATTACAGATATCGTTTTCGAGTAATGACTTGTTCCAATTTTATTCCAGAGATCGAGTTCGAGTAATAATTAGTTTTAATATTATTCCAGATATCGTTTTCAAGTAATGATTAGTTCCAATATTATTCCAGAGATCGTTTTCAAGTAATGATTAGTTCCAATATTATTCCAGAGATCTTTTTCAAGTAATGATTTGTTCCAATTTAATTCCAGAGATCGTTTTCAAGTAATGAGTGGTTCTAATTGTATTCCAGAGATCGCATTAAAGTAATGATTAGTTTTTTTTTTACATTATTCTAGCGATCTTTTTTCGTTTTATTTCAGCGATAGATTTCAAGGAATTAATACAAATAACTCCATATTCAATTAAGGAATACTAACTTCCAGCACATGGAGCCTAATTATTTATACAAAATAAAAAGTATTATTTAAAAAACCCATCGCCAGCTGTTCATAAATACCATCTTTTAAACGCTACACTCGCTATTGTTTTTGTCGTCATAGATAGCATCTATGTCCCTAAATTAGAAAAAAAGATTGGGTTTTTCTGTACCTTATATCACGGAAATGACAACTTAGGTATTATCGACCGTTGTGACAGCCGGAGTATTTTATAAGCACCTGATGCGCTACAGGGGCCTCATTTACACTACGCGAAAACCTATAGTTCGTAAAATTTCTTTTTGAGAAAACTATTGGCGTAAAGTTCGTGCGAGATTTTGTAAAAGTGGTTCTAGGTTCATAATAAATTATGAGAAATAAACTGCTTATGAGTAAAACTATATGGATGCTTTTGTAGGGCAGTATCGACATGCAGAAGGCCGAAATAAATTCTCACGCTAATGATTTCTCATCAACAAACGACAACAGGTCCGGTGTTATATTTAAGCAATTTGTCACCTTAGTAAAGACAGCGAAGACAGGCTGGTGATTTATCATTTATATCAAAACACACAAAAATACGTTGTTTTTTAAAGGCATTTTTTAGTGCATTTTGAACTGTTTTTCGGTCACAATAAATCAACCCTCCCTTTTGTAGCAGCTGGAATTAAAATATCATAGCCTAATCCCATATAGGATGTGTGATTCTTTTCAATCAAGAAACTTAGTTAAAAAATCTTCAACTTAGATTTTAACGTCCTACTCTACCTTATTGCACTTAACTGACGACGCATTGTCTACTTCACACTGTTCCTTGGTAAAATACGGTGCAAAAGCGGAAGGAAATTCCGTTTTTGTGGTATTTTGATTGGACGAAAAAGAGGCATGGAACGCTGAACTTATCTTATTATAGCAAATAAAATTGTGACTATAAATCGTATAACGTGAGAATGCGCCTTACATTTGACAAAACTTTATCTCTATACACAACACGATTTGTTGTTACGACTTGAGGGGATTCAGCTTTTTTGCCGCATTTTGATTGGTCCATAGCAAAAAAGGTACGAAACAATCAACCTATCCAAACTCCACAAATAAGGAAATTTGCTGAAATCGTGACTGCAAATCGCAACGTAAAATGCGCCTTTAATAGATTTCAAACAAGTTAAATTCTATACCGCAATCTAAACCTTTATTATACATTTTTTCACAATCAATTATAATTATCCCCAGCACATTTTCAAATAACATGGTGAGGCGGATATCAGTCCAACAATATAATACGAGACACCTTTAATTTGAGTTCATCAAACTTTTCAACAGAACAAATTTCTCCTAATATTTGATCAAGTCAGTCGGTCACAGTGAATGGAACAAACCCAACATCTTTTCGTGCTATATAATCAAAATCTCTATATATGTCCGAACTAAAATCTTTTTAATTGAATTATTTCTCAGTGTTAAGAGTTAAAATGCATTATAGTAAAAATACATTAGAACCTATTTAAGAAGGATTAAACAAGAATTCAGGTATAAAAAAATAATATAAATATAATAAATATAATACAAATATAATACAAATATAATTTTAATCACTTATATTTCAGGGATATATCAAGCCATATGGGGCTTTGATCTCGCCACTATAATAAATGTTTATTTGTTTGAATTTATGATATGCAAATTATGCTATGTAATGTGGTGAAGAAAATGAAATTTGAATTCTCTGGCAGAAGTGTCAGTTTCGATACGTTGTTATTTTAAAGTTCCCGCTTTGGATGCAAAGCTTGGGCTGGATAAACAAACAGTTCCCGCTAAGCAATCTTGAGAATTTGTGATTGTACATGTACATCGTACAATGTATCACTTTTGTGCACTGTCTGTTTGATTGAGGATTAACGCCGTGCATAAAGTTTTTCAATTCAAATGACAGCCTGTCAGCCCTTTGGGCTAAGAAATCCACCTTATACGCCACTGGCAACAAACGTAGACAAATTAACCGGACAAAAAAGGTCAACTAAAGGACCTAACACAAAATCAACACAATAAATCCATTTCATGAGCACGTGAAGCTCCCTCGGATCATACCGCCCCTTTAAAACACTCTTAGAGCACAGAAAGCCCCCGCCGATCATACCAAACTGGCCTGCAAGTCAGCACATATTAGATGGCGCAACAGTTGATCAAAACCAGTATATACGTCAATCAAAACAATACACGATTTAATTAAATCGAAACGTTCATTTTAAACTACTAATTTTTTATAGGAAAACAATGACATAGAATACAACCTTATTCAAATGTTACCTTTGAAGTAATTCTCTATAGTCATTTTGACGCCGGAAATTTATCTTTTTAAACATATTTTATTGGGAAACAGACACGTCTTAAATTAATTTTAAAAGCTTGTTTATTTTTTAGTTAGATAAAGTCGTCACGACTTGCCCAATTAACGTCTGAACATCACGATTTGATCTTTGAGAAGAAAACCATAAATTAACTTTCCCTGATAGCAATTTTAATCTATTAATTAAAGAAACACAAATATCGTATGCCAATCGGTACAATCTAGGGAATGTTAAATATCATATATCAGAGGAATATGACAAAGATATTTACCGAATCAGCGGTTAAACAAATCTTTATGTTATATAAAGGACACAATATTGGAAGAGAATATATATTTTTATGACGAAAATAAATCTTAATATCAAAATTTTACACTGATAATAGCAAAATTATAATGAATTGTGAAATAGGAACAGCTTTATAGCAGATTACAATTATATAGCGTTAGTCTGATAACGACACGACGCGTTTATAAATCACAATTTTTTTATTTTGTCATCATTAAAGAAGACATGTACAAGTTTCAGGTGGCGTAAAGCTCAAATTAGAGATTTAAACATATATTGAAATAAAATCATATTGCCACCTGAAGGAATTAATTACAATTAACTAGTTTTTTTCTTTATTTTTGGAATAAAGGATACACAAAAATTCATTTATAGGTAATTTTTGTCGTTTAGAAAGTCAACATTAACAGTATTTTCGTTTTTTTGGGATAAAACTTTCTTTTGTGAAAGATTGATAAAAAGGATATTTTTTTTATTTTCAATTTTAGTTCAAATCATGTTCGCTCCGAAAATTTTCTTTCTTGAAAGAAACGTTAGAGACAGGTTGACCCATGCAGTGATCAGCAAGTTCCATTTAGCTTTTCAACGCAAACTACAAGTTTAAGGTTATCCCGCGCCGTTGCTCTTCTCCCAGAGAGTCACGTGCCGAAGCTTTACTTTTCGTCACAATTATGGACGAATCCAACTGCTTTAAAATGTGAGAACGTGTTATATTGGTCAAAATAAAACGTTACAAAATGTATTTAACAATTATTTTTTTTTAAATGTTTACAAAAGAATTGCATTGATCTGCAGCTGTAAGACATCACTGTATAGTCCCGGTGTATTTAAACGGCTGTAATTTGCCTGACGACGACCGTTCAATTTTCGGTACTTCACCGAATATCACTACGCAGCATGGCCCCTGTTTTACGACCATGCGGTCTATACGTAATGCCATGGGGGTTAATAAGTCGACCATATGCCTACGTTATCAAGTTTCTGACTAATCAAATGCGTTCTATTTTTAACTTTTTTAATACGGTTTTAACCAAATCTTTAAATATAAAATACAACAACATTTCAACTGTTGAAAACACGTTTTTTAAAACATGTTTTGTCAGATGAAAAATGATTTTATTAATACTTCTGGATAAACGGCCATCGATAATTGTATTCTCTGAAAAAAACTTTTCGCTCTTAATCAGGTTTTAATGTGCGGTACGTAAAACAAAAAAACACAGACGAATATCAGCAAATGCATTAAGTCTGAAGTACTTGAGGTTATTTTTAGTTATCAGACAACAAACGACTGCTTATAAGAAACATGTGCTACTGCATATCTGCACAGACACTCAACAGTCCAATGAAACCTAATACCCGGAAACAAACAATAATTGCTTCTTTTATCTGAAAATTGGCTCGCAACACTGTTTCAGACATTTATGATCCATTCATGTATATTGATGCAACTGATTTTCATTTTATCTCAAATGTAGGGTTTTTAATGAAGACTTTCCAGCAAAACTCGGTTGAACTGCGTGCAATGCTCTGCTGGGTGTTGCTTCAATCACAGAGTGAAAGAGACTTGTTATCTTATAGCTGGTTATAATGATACATGTTATTAAGGCCGTAGAGTTTTGGGGCCCACTGGATTAAAACAGTCGCCGTCTTATCTCAAAAACATTGTGTAAAGATCGCTTTGTCATAAACCAGGGTCATATTCTGTAGTATATACGGTAATTTTCCGTAAATTGTGCGGTCCTCGTCCTACAATTTACCAGTGTTTCAACACGCTTTGCAATGATACCATACGTGTTCAGATCAAACTCAATTTTTTTCAAAGTTACTAACAATTTGAATTATTACTAAATCAAATTTTGTTTCCCATTTTATTTTCTCTGGTAACGCAGTTACGTGATTTACAGGAGAGAACGTGACTGCGCGAGTTTATCTCAAGGTTTTTAAGTCTTCATGTCAGGTCCGGGTTCGCTATATTTGTAATCAATCAAATGGTATTCCATATTAGCTTATTTAATTTAATTTACAACAAAAAAAAATATATATTTGTGGAATAATTCAAGCGATTTTGTATTTAGGATTACCTACATGACAGGTAAAATTTAACTTCGTTTCCAAACACATCTGAGTTCAATGGAACCCTTAATTATAACTATGGGTCACTTTTCTTGCCACACATATAAGCACTTAAGAACTCTTATTTCGCTTTTATTGGCCAGAGGGTGTCAGAGTCCCTTGGTCGCGATACCAGCTTAGAACATGGTTCTGCTTAATATGACAGGTAAGATACCCTTCTTGTTTCATCTGAAACAGTTTTACTGATTGGGTCATGAACGTGCAAAACGGATGTATGACCTAATCGAATATGAAATTGGGTCATAACATAGACACCCTGACTAATATCGCATAGTGTCTTTACGTCGTTATCCATATTTTGATACATATTAACACGGAGGTTTTCAAGTTAGGTAATATTTATTACATCGTAATTAGCTGCGAAATAAAAAAGGCAATCGTTTGCGAATCTATAGCGTCCAGGGTATAAATTGACACTTGCCACTAGAATCAACTAGGTTATAAAATAAATTTTATTGCGCGTAATTGACCACGTAAACATCGATTATATTCGAACATTCTTACATCAAGGACAGCGACGTTAATCTTAAAATTATTTCTTTCATCCTCACAACCGGAAGCCACCGAAGAGATAAATAACCTTAATTACACCACGAAATAAAAAATAAGTTGAGTATTTACCAATACATCTAAAACAGCGGAATTGAATGGAAAAGTAAAAGTGTTTTATATTCATATAAATTGAAAATGTTTTATATTCAAAAATTCAAAATGGCACAATTTATAAACAGTAATATATAATCAGCATGCTCTTGCTTGTCTGTTCCAATTACACAGAACATTGTTGAATGCTCTGTCACTTGTTTTGGAGTTTCAGATAATTCTTTTTTTCTTGTTTGTCTGGAACAGCCGATAAAGTTCGTTTCTGAAACAAGTAAGTAATTCTGTGTCAGTAGAATCGATTCTATTGCTATACGCTATATTACACAATATCACAACAGTCTGAGATGAGTTCCGGTTGGTTTGCGCATGATCTGGAGCTTCCATTGTTCAAAATAATATTGTCCTTTTCCTGTTTATCGTAAGTCCAGGCATGTTGTTGTTAAAAGTCCAAGAATACAGTTTGTATTACTTTCACAAAACTCCAGAATATATCGCTTGATGAATGTTGATAGATGAAATTCGCAAACTATCATAGCTACATGTAAAAAAAAAACAGTCCTGTTAAAGTTCACTGGTACAACGTAAAGTGACATTTTAGATACCTAATGATTAAAGGCAGAAAACTGTAAAGACAAAAAAATAAAGAATAGGTTTTCTGTGTACGTGTATAACCAAAGAAATATTTAACAAATCATGCCTAAGAATAGGATCAAAATTCATTTTGGGAAGCTATACATAAAAGTTGGAAAATTCCAACAGCTCAATGCCAAATTCAAAGTTCTTCACGATACGGTTATAACAGTCTATGATATGTTCCGGATCACAATAGGTCCATCCGGGTCTTTTTCAATTAATCAATAGAGATGCGTTAATACATGCATTTCTTGTTGTAAATCTTTTTCCTGAATCAGAAAATAAATTATTGTTTAATCCAATAAACTCAGCCCTTTGACATCAAACATCACCTTGTCTTTCAGGAATCAAGGAATACAGTTTGCCGTGTTTCATAAACCTCCAAAAAGTGTCTCTTAGGAAATTCTGATAGACGAGATCCAGAAATTTGTTTTATTACATGTAAACATACCCTGTTGATGTTTTTGCTTTCTGCTATTTATAGGCACACCAGAAAGTACCGCGTTAAATTCCTGTTGGTCCAAGTCGATTAAAAACCATAACTACATATAAAATGTAACATGTAGATTCCCTCAGTGTTATCATACAGTCAGCTGGATACCAATAGGATGTACGTTGCGATTGTTTTTTCTCCTAGCCACTAAAACCAGATTTATGAACCATAAGTCTTCAGCACAAACTGGACCGAAGGATCTAGACTCCTGTATACTTTCTATTCTGTCATTATCGTGGAAGAGAACCTGTAGAATGTTCTTTCGTTAGAGCATTTACACTATCGTTACGAATTTGTTTTCACACTTCATATCCATGCCCACCGAATCCAGAGATGAAGAGACACCGTAACGAGTAGAGCTCCCCAAAATTCATTCCTTAAAAAGAAAAGAATTCGGAATAAATGTTGGATAAAATAAGCAATTTAAAATAGGTAGTCAGTTTAACATTTTACTTATAATATCAAGGGTCGAAGTCGTCTCATCTTATAATCGACCAAGCACGAATAAGAGATGCTTAGCAAATAGAAAACAATAAGACATCAGCTTTGACCAGGTGCTTCAAGGCAAGCGTTATTTGTTTCGACTAAATACCAATTAGAATCAAAGCTATAAAACTATAATTTCAATATGAGGAAGAAAGTAAGGTTATTTAGCGTATTCGAGTTAAGTTTAAACGCACTTTTTGTTTGCTTGGCGAATTTCGTTAAACTTAAGGGGATACATATTCAAAACAAATCTAATACAGGTGGTCAAAATAATGTGGCTCTACTGGTCTATGTTTCGGTTGTTAAAGTGACACTTCTTGGGTTCAAAGACATCTTTGAATAACAGAGAATTCAGCCAATAAAATAAATACTATATAATCTGTTCTTGATTTTTGGTTGGCCAAAGGTACCAAAAGCTTGGCCCGCGTCTACAAATCAGTATCTGAAATAATTCGATAACCTGGTGACTATTCATAATCTAGTGCTCAATACAAATACAAGACAAGAAACTAATTAGTATATCATGTAATTTATACATTATTGCCGACTTACCTGTTGGCGTGACTTTTGGCGGGGAGAATGCCCTCAGTGGCAGGAGGTAACCTATCCGCTGCTTCTCCCGGAATTATGTTTGGTCGAATAGGATTGGAGTCTTTCTCAGAGACTGGGCGCCTTAGTGTCGGTAATCTGTGTGGTAACGTTGGACCTGGGTCGCCAGAATCATCTATTAACTGGATTGTTTCGGTGGTTAAAATCTGAGCGAATTCTGAGTTGTCTACTACTTGCGGGCGACCTGAAAGTCCCACGGTATCTGCTAAAGACGTCGTCGGTGTTGGACTTGCTGGTGGAAGCTGATCCGATTGTCCCACTTTTATTGGGTCTGGTGGTAGCCGGAAAACTGGAGTTGGCGAGTAAGTTGAAGTGAACACTGGTCTCTGTTGTAGGTTAGCTCTACCAGGGACCAAAGACACTGGTGTTGTTCCAGAAGTTGCTAGTATTCCTGATAATTCTGTTATCTCAGGTGAAGAACTAAGTGTAGGTTTACTCAGTAATCCTGTCGCGATCAGCTCCAAAATGGACGCCTCGATTGTGTCAGGACTACTTGGCAAAACCGTTTGGGACGTTGTTGACTGTGCAAAGGAATTAGGAACTTTTGTAGAGGCATTATTGATTGCAGGTGCATCAAGAGATCGGTCTTTAGTCAACGAAGGTGTTTTGGGTATTTCTGTGGCTGTTCTTGTAACAGAAGGAGTCGAGGGTCTCCTTGTTGTTGTATTCGATGAATGGAGCGGCTTTAGAATAACTAAAAAACTGTCAGGGTCGGATCTTCCAGATAAACTCCCATCTACTAATGGAACTGCATTATTTGGATTCGGACCAATGGGTGCGGTTGAACCTCTGGTATTATTTGTCGCTGGGGACCCTGGAGATCCGCGCAATAATCCTTTAGCAATGAGGTCTAAAATAGAAGGCGGTATGATCCGTCTATCCAAAGGGGTAGATCCTGTGATAGATAGCGAAGGTTCCCTTTGTTGATTATTTAAAGGAGTCTTTGACAAACCCCCATTATCAATTGGGGTTTTACTGCTCGGGTTTACAGCATTCGGCAAGTTCGAAAGATTTAATGTGCCTCTTTTATCGCTGGTAGTTGTATCTGGGGTTTTCTCTGTCGTCGTCAACTTCGGAGGCAAAGCCAGTAATCCCTTCGCAATAGTATCTAATATAGAAGGCGGCAAGATCCTTTTCTCCAAAGGTATTGATGCCGTTGTTGACACAGAGGAGTTCGTTGATGAGTAGGTGTTTGTTGTATCTGGATAAAGTTCATTCACTCCGAGATAACTCTCGTTTGAATTTGCCTTCGCCGGTAAACTTGCATCAGAGAGTGGCAGAGCGCTTTGAGGAAAGTTCAACAGACCCTGCGCAATGAACTCTAACGTTGAATCTGGAAGGGAGGGAATCAGTTTGGCTATCGGAAGATTCGATGCTGCTGTTGTTGTGCTGTTAGTGTACACCGGCTTATTTTCCTGAATAGCCGCTATAGCTGATGAAACGTGCTGCGGACGAGACGCGAAACTTTTCTTAGAATTTTGACGCGATGGCAACAGAGTCGACCTTACTTTAGTTAAACCAATCAATATCTTCTCGATCTCCTGCCCATCTAAAGGTGCTACCGGTGTTGTTATAGCGGGACCTATTTCTTCAGTTGTGGGAATGTGGGTAGTTGAAGGGGTAACTCTTATTTTTCCAAGGATATTTGCTAAAATTCGGTTTAGTAGGGACTTACTCAGTTCGAGTCTTGGAGTAGTCGTGTTGCCTAGAGGGGAAGCGGTAATCCCAATTGACGTGTTTGTCAGTGGTGTCTGCTGGGAAATCAATGGTGCCGTTGTTGTTGTTGACAATGTAGCAGCAGATGCTAATTTACTGGCAGATACACTTTCATCCATCCAAATTTTGACCTGTGGATTTCTTCTGTCAGCGACATTTCCAATCCATTGAATTCTACCACTAGCTGTAAAGGGAAAACATATATTTTCAACATATATATATATATATTTTTTTTTTTTTGCAATAGCGCGCTGGTGCAGCTGCGAGAGTGAATTGGCTTTCAGATAATAATTTACAAATTTGAGATGAGGAAAATTTCCAAAATAGGTCACGAAAAATTGGTGACGTCTATTACTAGGGTCCATGTGGTTCGACAAAATTACAGATATATTCATTATCACTTCCATTGGCGATGTTCCATTTCAAGTGAGTTTAGTTCTTGTTCGGAACCACTACGTATATCTCAGAAGTACTGTTTTGCTTCCCATGTTATTTGTGTAGGTTATCTTGCTTTTCCATATGCTTAAAAAAAAACTTCCAAATTGAAAGTTTCTTGGTTCTTGTTCAAGACTCGTTAGAGTCCCGTGGGGGAGCGGGTGGGCCATGGCCCTGCAGAATACTCCCTCGGCTTCCTCGGTCGATCGTAAGAGGCGAGAAA
>JAVFBW010157089.1:0-10717 GCA_034783835.1 Mopalia ciliata
ACATGTTATACAGGTCAGATTACATGTTATACAGGTCAGATGACATGTTATACAGGTCAGATGACATGTTATACAGGCCAGATGACATGTTATACAGGTCAGATGACATGTTATACAGGTCATATTACATGTTATACAGGTCATATTACATGTTATACAGGTCAGATTACATGTTATACAGGTCAGATTACATGTTATACAGGTCAGATGACATGTTATACAGGTCAGATGACATGTTATACAGGTCATATTACATGTTATACAGGTCAGATGACATGTTATAAGGTCATATTACATGATATACAGGTCAGATTGCATGTTGTTTATATCAGATTACATAGCATACAGGTCAGGTTATATGTTGTGTAAGTCAGATATACTAGTCAGGACACATGTTATATAGGTCAGTATACATATCATATAGGTCAATATACATCTTATAGAGGTTACGTATCATACAAGTCAGATTATATGCAGGTCAGATTACAAATCAGAGAGGTCAGATTACTTATCATGCAGGTCAGATTACATATCATAGAGGTCAGATTATATAACATAGAGGTCAGCTGACATTTTATACAGGTTACATTAGATGAAATACAGGTTAGAGCACATGTTACACAGGTCAGATTACATGAAATACAGGTCAGATTACATGATATAAAGGTCAGATTGCATGATATACAGGTCAGGTTACAGATTATAGAGGTCAGATTAGATATCTTAGAGGTCAGATTAAATATAATACCAAATGTTATCAAATTGCACATAGTTATGTGTATATTTTGTAGGCACTACTGTTGTTTTGTAAATGACGTCGAAGTCTAGATTTTTATTCTGTTTTACAATTTTCAGTCGTTGATATGAATGAGAAATGTAATGATGAGACCCTCTTGTGTAGACTCGGCAGTTACTGTTCCGACTCTAAATGTAAGTGTATGTCGGGGTTCGTGCCGACTGGACAGACAGCGGGCAAAGCGAGATGTAAACCAACGATGTCAGCCCCTACCAAGAATAACCCCACCTTCTTCTCGGTGTTCGAGGAAGCCTGTGACCACAGTACCATTTGTTATGATGAGTTGGGTCACCTGGAATGTCGAAATGGACGCTGTCTGTGTAAGGAGGGGTTAAAGCCGCGCCCGAAAGACATGATCATTCGGGATGAGACACAACTTCTTGTCGATTGTATTAAGTTTGAAGGTAAATGCACACTAGACTTTTTTTCTATAAATGTCCAGGCGTCACATTAGAATTGGTCCATCATATTACAAAACAAACCAACATTTGTAATAATTAACACTTAGCATAACCATATAACTAAAAATAACCCCAACCCTTAGGCAGGGTCTGGTTGTAATAATTAATACTTAGCATAACCATATAACTAACCCTCACCCTAACCCTTAGGCAGGGTCGGGTTCTAGGACCCAAAGAGGCCCTTAAGCACCTACAATATTTTGGTGAACCGTATATGTGTAATTCGAAATATAAACAATAATAAACCATAAAATCACATTTCGTTTTTCGAATTTTTATTTGTATATCTGTACTTGAACTCTCCGCCAGCCTATGATGTGATTACATAAAAAAGTGACCCTTGTGATTCCATCCATGTTCCCGACGGAGAGAATGTGTTTATTTAGAAACTTGTCTCTGGGAGTTATCTAGAACATAAGATGATTTTTCGATTTTAATTGATCTACATCCCTGTGCCAGTGTGATTGCTTTTATAAATATATAAAAATTATTTCTCCATCGCCGCTGACAAAAGAAGGCACGTTTTTCGAGGATTGTCGGATTAGGGATCCCTAAAAACATGCAATTAAAATCCTCTATTAGTTTCTAGTCTCAATTGTCATAATAACTTTGATTGGTTCCCGACAGTGTTGTGAACGGCGGCAGCCATAAATATGTTGAAGTCTGGAACGCAGAAAATGTCCTATAACTGACCCTGGCAGCGGTGATTCAGGCAATCCTCAAAAATAAAAATAAATCGATTTTTTCCGCGGATAAAAACGAAATGATGTATGTAAATAAATAGCCGCTGACCAGTGAGGGCAGCTTACGCGAATAAAACTCTCAATGGTACTTCCTTAAACAGTTACAGTGTATCCTTGGGATTATCTGACATTAAAACAATCCCAGCTAGAATCCTGTGTTATATATGTATGGTGGAATGAATAAACCTTTACACTTTTGGATATAATATATCTTAACATTCTCATAGTTCTTTCACGATAAAAATAAATTACTTCCCAAAGCTTTAACGTAGTATCTTTATTTTTTAGGTCTGTTAACCCATACATATAACCTGCGAAATTTCTAGAGATATTAAAGCGACTAACTGTTATAGTCCTGTAAATCAGATAAGTGTAGTTTGCGGTTAGACGGAATACCTCTATTTCCTTCGCCTGGACTGGATGGCGGGTTGACCATACAGGTTCCCAGAACAACCTAACACTGTATAAAGGCCCAGTTGATCTATGCATAACCAGTTTGTGTATATAGTCCAATTAGCTGTCATATCGAATGGGATTTTATAAAAGAGAAAAGAAGCATGCTTTGTGTTTATTATTCTATAAGATCGTCATAGATGGTTGATTCTTGTGTGTTCTTCTGTCCAGTTTCAGAAGCCGGGTATTGTCAATGAGATGTTTGATGGATCAATGTGTGGAGGGAGCATCTACACTGCGGGGAAAGAATAACAATATTTCACCCAGGATATCACTGAGGGATCTATCTTCCTGAATACAAGCATATAATATAATTTTTTTAAAATCAAAACTGGCTGTCACAAATTCTTTTGAAATTGCGGCATCATGATGGTGAAAGCTACCATAATATATTAACATGTCAAGTGATTTTAATAGTTCGTGAATCAAAACACATATCGCTTGATTCCTGTTCAATTGAATTGACTAGATTGATCGTATAATTTAAGAGTTTAATCATTTTATACCCGTCACTTGTGCTTTATGTAAACTATTCTGAAATAATTGATGAATCAATAATTGCTTTCTTGAAATCGCGAGGTTGAAATTGAAGTCATTTTTAAAAAACAAAACAACCTTGCCTTGTTTTATATTGACAGCCAGAAAAGAGCAAACACATATTTATTATTGCATGTAAATAATAAACAAACATGACCCACATCAATGCTTTGATCTTAACTTATTTAAACGATACAGCAGTGAATTTTAGATTTTCCCGATAGATTGAAGTGGAGTGTGCATTTTATCTGTACAGCTAGTTAGAGAAATCAACAGTCAGTGGGACTCAGAAATCCTGGTTGGGGAGAGGGAAAGGGTAGCATGTCAGGAACGCCTTAATTTCGGAGGATGATCATGAGTCAAACAATAATTTCTATAGAAACCAAGCGATGTTTTTTTCTTTTCATTGCGTGTGCAAGAAAATTGACCGGAGGGACAATCCATCTATATGGACAATATCTGACAAACATCAAGAAGGTCTCTCTACATAGGTATAGTGGTAAAAATTATCTGCAATACATACCCAAGAGAGACATTACGTTGTTGCAACGTTGCATACCAGCTATACATTGGTAACGTTGCAGACTAACCAGAAATCAACGCTACTGCAACGTAAATCAACAACAAAATTTGAGATCCTATTGCGTCGCAATAAATCCAAGATGGTCAGTCTACACAGTATACAGTATAGTAAGATATACTATACAGTATAGTAAGATCGTTCCACAATGCACCTCAAGACGGTCAGTGTACACCATATGCAGTAATACGATTGCTCCGCAATGCACCTCAAGACGGTCAGTGTACACCATATGCAGTAATACGATTGCTCCGCAATGTCCCTAAAGACGGTCAGTGTACACAGTATGTAGTAATACGATTGCTCCGCAATGCACCTAAAGACGGTCAGTGTACACCCTATGCAATAATACGATTGCTCCGCAATGCCCCTAAAGACGGCCAGTGTACACCATATGCAGTAATACGATTGCTCCGCAATGCCCCTAAAGACGGCCAGTGTACACCATATGCAGTGATACGATTGCTTCGCAATGCACCTAAAGACGGCCAGTGTACACAGTATGCAGTAATACGATTGCTCCGCAATGCACTTATAGACGGTCAGTGTACACAGTATGCAGTAGTACGATTGCGCCGCAATAAATCCAAGACGGTCAGTCTACACAGTATACAGTATAGTAAGATATACTATACAGTATAGTAAGATCGTGCTCCGCAATGCCCCTAAAGACGGCCAGTGTACACAGTATGCAGTAATACGATTGGTCCGCAATGCACCTAAAGACGGCCAGTGTACACCATATGCAGTGATACGATTGCTCCGCAATGCCCCTAAAGACGGCCAGTGTACACCATATGCAGTAATACGATTGCTTCACAATGCACCTCAAGACGGTCAGTGTACACAGTATGCAGTATGCAGTAATACGATTGCTCCGCAATGCACCTAAAGACGACCAGTGTACACAGTATGCAGTAGTACAGTTGCACCGCAATAAATCCAAGACGGTCAGTCTACACAGTATACAGTATAGTAAGATCGTTCCACAATGCACCTCAAGACGGTCAGTGTACACAGTATGCAGTAATACGATTGCTCCGCAATAAACCCCATTGCGGTCAAGATGGTAAGGTTAGTTTTGTTTGATTGGGGTTTTATGCCCTATTTATGGTTATTTAACTCACATGACGGCATGCAAGCCCAATGAGTGAAGGAAACCACCCTCGATCCCATTGGCAACTAACAATAGCAAGAGAAGACAGGACAAATGCAGAACATATCACAAAGACATCACAGATGGGCTTTATGCTGCCCCTCAGCTTTGCGACTTTTGCTTTAAGACATGCTTGTCGGAGAAAAACCAAGGTATCAAAAACATTGCAAGGAGTTCAATGTGTCTACATGCATATGTCAGCCATGCTTTGATTTTCTTGCATTGTTTTGTCCATCATTTAATCTTAGGACGGCATTAAATCCCAATCAAACAAAGAAAACTCACTAGCGAAGATGTAAACTAACTGTGTTTCGGGGTTGTTGAAATGCTAACATAATAATCGAAAGTGTTGTATTTAGTTATTTGGCCTATGGGTACGGGCAGTTTAGGTGGAGCTTCACAAATTGGTCTTTCCGTACAGTACTGAAGGAATATTATTAGCTTCCCAGCAAAGCAAAACACTAGAGATTTTATGGCTATACTATATAGTGTTAATTGTTGTCGAAGTAGATCTGCCATATGAGTGAAATACCCTGGAGCATGGCGTTAAACACCAGCTGATCAGGCTATAAATCCTTATCTTGGAGCTTCAAAATAATATTCTGCAAACTCCTTCAAACAACACGATCGTCAGGGTATGTCAACTGTGACCTGAGTATTGTAATTATAGTAGGATGTATTTTGCAACCATAAAGAACAATCTAGCTTTTCGCACACAATGCAACTCAAGGATGACACCGCATCATCTCGTTCTTCCCCTTGAATGTATAACTTTCGCCACAGTTACAGACAAATGTAGATGTATTTTTGGGTCAAAATAAAATAGAACAAATTCTTGATTTAAGAATAATTTAATTTGTTCGAGCTTTAAACATGTTGCTTTGACCCCCAGCTTTATTGGAGTACTGGATATTTATACAATTTTAATATATGTTTACGACAGCTTATATTAAATCGTTGTAAATTCTGGAAACAAGTAAAATTCGGTAAGATGGTGTCTTTATACATTGTCACCACTGTACATGGTATATTCATACAGAGACTGTGGAGTGACTTACTAAAATTATTCTCTTTTTTTTTTCTTGATTTGAAAAATTGATAACTTTATATTCTACATAAGTGTATATTATTTATCGTAGCGAAATACAGTTATGCTTGCCCCCACCACTAGCCACCAGGAGTTTTGGTTTAGCAGGGACAGCGAGAGCTGATATTAGTGTACATCATATCTTTATACCGAGAGGCGAATCCAGTCAAATTCCACTACGAAATAACATTGTAAAACTCTACATTTTTTTTTTTTTATATTTTTATATAATTGTATATTATATCTTTCTAGATATATATATATATATATATAATTCGATTAATCTATATTTTTACATTGTATATATATATATTTTTTTTTAATAAATTCTAGTTTCATATTTGTGTATAAATGTATGTAATATCTCAATATAGAGGTGGACCAAGTTCGATTTATCTCTATTTTTACATTGTATATTCCATTTTTTTTTTTTTTTAAATAAATTATACAGTTTAATATTTGTGTATAAATGTATATAATATCTCAATACAAGGGTGGACCAAGTGCAAATGTATATTTTTAACACCATGAAGTGTATTTTTTTTTTCAAATCAACTATTTTGTATATTTTAAAATTAGTGAATATTATAGTTACATTCAAGTGAAGCAAGAATCAAATTAACATTTAAATGAACAAGTAAAGTTGGACAAATTTTTCTTTTTACACCAGTGTATTTTTCATTAAAAAGAAAAAAATATATATTTTTTTTATATCAGTGTTTATTATATCCGTATTCTGAGATAAATAAAGTAAAACTGGACAATTTTAAATTTCGATACCAGTGTATCTTAAATTTATTTGCAAAAGATCAATAACTTTTAACATAATCGTATATAACGTCTTTTTAAAATATTTTTATACATTAAAAAAAAACGCAAAAAAAAAAAATCAAATATCAATTAACTGGCTTGCTTATGTTAGCTGCATGTTTTAATCAAGACATTTGTAGTGATGAATTAAGTAAAATTCTTCAATTTTATATGATGACACTATTTCTTGTGATGAAACTGACACAGGTGTTTATTTAAGATTAAATGACTTGTTTTCACCAGTTTTAACTACAAGACACTCCTATGTTTATATTCGTACATGTATAGATTCTAACAGGGTAAATATTAAACTTCCTAAATATGCATAATTGCATTTCAGTTGAAAACTACGATCAAATTGATTTTTTTTCTTCTTTACACACCCATGTTACTTTCCCTGAATTCTTAATAATAATTGTGTACAGTGTTTTAAAAAAAACTCATTTTACGGAATAGACATACTGCATTTAACTCGAAATCCTTTGCTTGTGTAACCGTAAGGCAAATATGGACAGAATTAGGATGTCGTCATTTTCTTCTTAAGAGACTAAGGGCGTATAAACAATTTCCAGTTACATCAAACTTATAAGGCTATAAAATCATCAACCTAGATACATTCACCGTTCTTTTTTCTTTATTCCTCCTTTATGCATAAAAAATCAGGCAATATGTACGAGGCCTTTGTGTCGCCTACTTTAAAATGCTAAATGTCCAGTGATCAACATACAACTTGTTCGTATATAAAGCTTTTTCTGATGTTTTACTTAACAACCTCGCGCTTAATTTAAGCATTGGGATTAAAATACGCTATCTCAATTAGTAAATTCTTTGATATGAATTCCTGCAGCATTAGTCCTCCCATTGGATATAATAACTGATTATTTAAAGAAGCCGGCGGAATATTTTGTGCGTTGGTAAACCGGTTTTGTTAACCGCTGAAATAGTGTACGCTCTTACCTATCAGATAATGATGCATATAGCTTTTATACTTTAGAAATTCTCAAAACATAAATTAAATCATTAAGATTAAAACACAACCCACATTGATCAACTGCAAGTCATCAAATGGATTAATCAATTCAAAACTAGACAGCGTAGGCTCTCGTAGAAATTATAACTCTACCGCAGTATGTTTTTTCTCGGCAAGTATAATAGCGCCTCTGTTGGTCACATGCTTACTATCTATATAGCCCTTGTTACTTGTGGTTAAGCTTAACGAGGATACGCCTACTGACGATTCAATTACTCGTTTCAGCGACAGTTCCTAAATATTTTAGAGTGGAAAGCTTTTTTTAAATTAATTTCAATAAGTTTATTTATTTATGAAGTTGTGCTGTTTTTTCCCTTAACACAGCTTAACATTGTGTATATAGCTCTACAGCAAACATAGGATGAAACTACATATTGGACTGAGGCTATAGCTTCGTGGAAATCGATGGGTTTTTTTCTGAGTCTATTTTAAGTTTATATATGTTTTAAACTTTGATTGTGGATTATAGTTAAATTTTGTGTTTCTTATAATATAACAGGTCATATTAGATATGAAACCTACAAAACGATTTTACCAGTAGGCCTACATACATTCGATTTTACAATCATCAGTTTCAGTTTTCCTTTCGTTTCCGGCTTACTTACTCATGTTACAATTGGCTGTTGTATAACATTATTTTACAGGGGCCCTTACGTCAATGATTGTATAATGCCATTGTCTAGCTTACATCTACACTATTGGTTTATCTCCTGACTGATTTTGTTGTGGAAATTGTGGTTTAATTGGGTCACTTCCCGTACATGACTTTCGCGTCACGCCAATCACATTATTTATATTTTCATTTGATAACAGTACTTCTGATTTTATATCTTTTCCAGTACTTGTATTGCAGTAGAAAACTGACAATAATTATCAAATTGATCCTAATATAAATTGAACATAAGAAAGATATAATGGCTTGTTAGACTTACAGTCAATTCAACAAAAAATCACTCCCCTTCCCATTTCGAAATTCCCACGCGGCTATCAAGTCTTAGTGTCCACCACAGATCTGTGTGTGTAGAAGAGTTTTATGCCATCTCACTTGAAGGCATTCTAACGATGTATTTTGACTAACTCGTGCATGTAAATTGACTCGTGTGTGTTGCGCATAGTAAATCTTTCAGTCCTGATGGGTTTCTCGTTTTGGCTTACAGAATAACTGACAAATAGCAGCTTTACCCACTTTGCAGACACAGCCGAATGGATTTAGAAAGCCTTGTGTTTCATTAGTACGCCAGGCGGCTCTGCGTTCTCCAATGAGTGCTCCCTAACAAAAACTGTGGTGGAGTCAAGTAAATTACACTATACAGTGATGGCCTGAAAAAATGGAGTGAATAAACTACTTGCATATTATCATGTAAAAAGCCATGTGGTGTAGCTTGTAGACAATATTTGTTGATGAAGTGTCTTATGTATGTTGTCGTAAAGCACTTCCAGTAAAGGGAGAATAAAGTGTTTATATTTATTGGACAGGCGCTCCATAGCATCTCAATGAGGCATTGTACTATCCACATCCATGTAGCGAGGTCTGCAATGTGGGTAAAGCTGGGTTTTTTTCACTAACTTTGCAATGTGGGTAAAGTTGCCAATCCGGCACTAACTCCGCAAAGTGGGGAAATCTGTTTTTTCACTAACTCCGCAATGTGGGTAAAGCTGCAATGTCACTAACTCTGCAATGTGGGTAAAGCTGTTATGTCACTAACTCCGCAATGTGGGTAAAGCTGTTCTCAGAATAGGGACGGTTAATTTACATGCATGAATTATTCGGAATACACGGATAGAATGTACTCAAGTGACATAGCATAACGAACCACGGGATAAGAACGTCTTCAAGTGACATAGCATAACGAACCACGGGATAAGAACGTCTTCAAGTGACATAGCATTGAGAACCGCAGGAGAAGGACGTCTTCAAACGACATAGCATAGCGAACCGCAGTAGAAGGACGTCGTCAAATGTCATAGCATAACGAACCGCAGGATAAGGACGTCTTCAAATAACATAGCATAACGAACCGCAGGAGAAGGAGTCTTCAAATAACATAGCATAACGAACCGCAGGATAAGGACGTCTTCAAATGACATAGCATATCGCACTAACATACATAAACGTTTGGCGGAGATTCCCTTCCATATTTGGTGCATGGCGTTTGAAACGGTCGACCTGACACCATATTTCAATGCAGCTCGAGGGTCACGGAACCTCAATAAACAGTTCTATAAATGTGGTCCTGTTCATAACGTTAATCAATCATGTACCCATATACAGGTTCTAGCTTCCAAACGGTTTCGTCACGTATGAAATCTTGAAACGGGAAAATCTGGCTTGTATTTTTATTACATAGTCTTAATACTTAATCGAAGATTTACATCTTTTATTTTACAGGGTTGCGCCGTGGTTCTGCGGTTGTACAATGAAAATGAATCTCAGCCAATGTACAGCTTGGGAAGAGTTCCGTTGACTGAGGATATCGTGGGCAGTTCAATCTTGGGTTTAATTCCGGGTTTCCATCGGCAATGCAAAGCCGATGTGTGTGAAATACCTTGAGTACGACGTTGAATACCAATTAAATGTTTCATTAAATAAATTATTTCACACAATCAGTAGGTTAACTTGTGTATTTCTCGTAGCAAAACATGTCCGCTAATGTACGCCATATAGTCCTGTAACTAAGCGATTCATTTTATTAGCATGTTAAAGAGTGTAACGACGGACTCATTTCAATGGGACATTGCTACAGATTATGAATAGTTTAGACATTTGTTTAGATGATGAATAATTTGGACACATGATAGTACATGTTTGTACAGTGGAATGCATAATAGACTGGGAATAGGTTCGCATGATGAACAGTTTTGACATTTGGCAACATGATGAGCAGCTTGGACATTTTCACATGTTGAACGATCTGGTCGGATGATTGCATGATAAACAGTTTGGACGTGAATCATATGATAATTTGTTTGACAGTAAAGCCTACATTACACAATGGGCCGTTTGCAGGGGGGGGGGGGGGGGGGGGGGGGGGGGGGGGGGGGGGGGGGGGGGGGGGGGGGGGCG
>JAVFBW010157100.1:0-11882 GCA_034783835.1 Mopalia ciliata
TCCAATCATCCGCACAAAACGAAATGTCTCAAATCAATAATTTTACAGAATACAAACACACTGTGTTAAATTTAACATTTCCCCCAAAGATGCTCTCAGAAGCACATTTCATTGTGAAACTGATAATATAATAGTATTAGCCAGAAATCAAGAAGAAGGTGTCTCAAATCAACATTTTTACAGAAACAAGGTGTCTCATTTTAATGTCCCAATATCTTTCCCTTGTTAAATTTTACTGAAACAGGGTGTCTCAAAGACATGGAGACACCCCATTGGCTAACACTATGTACTTCTTGATACGTGAGGCAATATGGCACCAAAATTAATTTTGAACAGAAATTTTTATTGCTACTACCACGACCAGGGATTGATGGAAATAATATATTAGTTACTTTATTTAAACTTGAATTTTAAATTATGCTTCTATCATTCTTGTATTTACTATTTAGAAAATTTAAAATCATACCTTATTTTTTCTAAAAGAAAAGAAAAAGCCCACAAGAGTCCAATTTCGATTAACTTTGATTCAGGTTTTGAAATAAGCATAAACACATTTGTAAACAAAAATATTGACAGGAGGGAGTCTCACCTTCATTTAAATGAAAAATAAATAACTAAAAGTTAGTCACAGAAATGTATTTACCATGTTTATGACTATTGCATCGAAGGCTTAAATTTTGTTCAATATCGAATTCTATACCAATAATTTTTGCTTGAAGATAGATGCTCAACAACAAAATTTGTTTGTATGAAAACATAAATTATGCAAATGTAATCTCAAGGAATACTAGATATTACCTTTTGTTAACTTACAAAACAAGGACAGTGACTCTACTGACCATATTTCTAACAGTTTCTACTTTACATCTGTGAGTAGATCTAGAGCAAAATATTTCAATTTACTTAAAGAAATGAAACAATTTACAATAAAAAGAGATAAATTTAAAAAAAAATAGTTAAATTGATTATATAAGTGTCAATTTCGTTTGAATTTTTCAAATTGATACAGCTTTAAAACAATGAATGAATCATGTTTGCAACAACAACATCATGCAAGGCATGTTAGATAAAAGATCAGATAAAAATTGAATTTCAACCAAATTTTGAATTCTCACATCAAAATTGTGAAATATGTATTAAGTATTTATAACTCAAGCTGATTTTTAATTTAATTTAAGGGGGTATTCAATCAATCCCTGCATACCTTTCACCAGTCTGTTTGTGTCATGCTAAATGTGTCGTGTGTTGTATAGGATATTTAGTAGAAGCAATACTTAACAAATCTGAATAACGAACAACATGAAAAAAAAATTATCCTATCGTCCTAATACAACAGAAATTCACTAACTAGGAAGCATCAGCTGTTTCTTCCATTGTGTCGCTACAACCAGTCTCTATATGTGAACTTTGTAACCTTTCACCTTTGACTGTGTCGTCTACTGGAGTTTGCACAAACTCTGCTGTTAGAGTCGGGCTAACTTCAATTTTTTGATCAGATTCAGATTGACTAATGTCTTTGTTATTGTCTCCAGCAGCCGCGATATCATGGTCGGTGCTTTCCACAGGGGCACGGGGCTCAGGTTTTATCTCAGCCACAAGAACTTCCTGAACAACAGCCTCAACTGGTACAGTGGTATGTGTGGTAGTATTAGCTTGTGGCACAGGCTGGTGTTTGACGCCACTATCAATCACAGTCTGCCTTGGCTCAGGGTCACTAGAGCTATCTGTATTTTGTGTTAGAACTTCAGCTGGCATTTTGGGCTGTGCTGATTGGGTCACAGCATTGTCAATCTTAACAAGGGGAGTGGCCTCAATATTTGATTTGCTAGAAATAACTGTTAATTGGGTGGTAATCTCATTTGAGGGTGTGGCTTCAGTGTTTGAAGTGACAGCTGATTGGACTGCAGATGATTGAAGTGTTTGATCAGTAGTTGTGGGAGTTTCTTGGTAGGACTCCTGGTGATCAGAATCCCCTCCATCTTGGTAGGCCTCCTGGTAGAGGGACTGCTCCCCCTCCATATACAGTAGCTCCTCCCCCTCGGCATACTCCACACCTGGCTGGTCCTCCAGGTAATAATGATGACTTAACTCACCTCCTTGAGATTCCTGTAAAAATCATCAAATTGATTAAATCTCACATACTTTGACATGCATGGTCTTGTAATACATTTGGGTTTTGTTTGTGGTCAGATTACATAGGTTTGTTTTTAATTATACAATTTCTGGATAACCACTTCTTTTTTTGTGATAGAACACCTGATGAAGATACAGGCATATGTATCGAAATGTTGTGTTCTATCACAAAACAAGAAGTGGTTATCCAGAAATTGTATAATCACTGTATATCTGTTGAGCATGAGACTTAAGGTTAGCTCACTCGTAAACAGTTATGAGTCCAATGACTGAATGAAATCCCACCTGACACCACTAGTATCATAAACAAAGAAGGACAACCCAGGTGGTAATACAAGGACATCAAGAACAAATCAGCTTCTTAATTATACAATTTCGGGATAATTTGTGTTAAAATCAGCTTCTTGCTGCCTCTTATATGAAGCTCTTAGAATACCAGGGCAACAAGAAACTCTCGCCCCACCTGGAAATAATGCGACATTCTTTCAACCATGCTGTCATTAAAAGGAACAGAAGACGGTGGTTGCAGGTGTTTTACTTCTTTGAAGGCAAGGTTTGACAGTTAAGTGATTTATTGATTGAATTTGTTGATT
The DNA here is from genome assembly GCA_034783835.1 of Mopalia ciliata. Lineage (NCBI taxonomy): Eukaryota > Metazoa > Mollusca > Polyplacophora > Chitonida > Mopaliidae > Mopalia > Mopalia ciliata. The sequence continues at coordinate 2,727 of JAVFBW010157100.1, forward strand.
GATTGATCGAATTAGTTTGTTGGTTGGTTCCTTTTAAAAGGACTTTAACAAGGCTTAAGCAAATATTACCAAAAAAAAAATAAAGCCAAGGCTCTACAGGTAAACAAATTTTTTTTTAAAGCAATAATTTAACTGCTTTCATTATGAACTTTTCGGTTCAATAAAGTATATTCAAGATGGTCTAATATTTCTTAGTTATTTTTCGTCTGAATTGGACATCAAAGTGAAGTTTTTTCTTTTTATAGAAAGATGGATGAAAACAAGCAGACAGTAGAAAACAAACCTGATGATGAAAGACAGAATAAAACCAGAAAGAATGAATAAAACAATACCAAGAAATGCATAACTACTGTCCAATACCATATTAACAGTAATACAAATTCAAACACGGAAAATATAAAAAAATCTATGTGCTCAATCTGTGCCCAAAATATTTGAAGATAAATAAACGTGCAATAAGAAAACAAATTTCATTGAATAAAAATGTCACCTTAACTATTCCACCACGTTTACGCATCTGAGCAGCAAATAAATTATACATAAATTAAATTTTTTGTCCTCAGATTGAAAATAAAATTTCAACATAAATTATTGAGTTCTCTGTTATTAAGGTATTGTTCAGAAAAGGAGTAACGAAAGCATAATACAATTGGAATAGTCACAAAAAATGATTGAGAAGAATAAATTAATTTTATGCACAAAATTAACAAAACTAAACACTTGTTACAATAATGTGATAAATTAAAAGGGTCTTGGTACAAAGGTGCAGCCCCGCAGCTTGTGCACATGTCTATTCTGTTGTCTTCATTACGGTTTCAAACTCACTTCCTGTTCTCATCTGATTGGTCAATATATAAACAGTCACACATTCCTTTCAAAGTTCAAAGCCCCTTACGTGTAGCTCCAAGAACACATGGGCACCAGGAAGCTCCCTCCGAGCTACATGCTTGAAAACAGGAGTAATAATGCTTATAAAAACAGCTTTTCAGACTTCAAAAAGATACAACAGCTCTGTCATGTAAAAAATGATTTGAGCAGTCTCCTTATTTGAGCTGTTCTCCAGTTACATGCACCTACCCTGAATTCCCCCAGAGTCATCTGAATGAGCGTCATGACAGTAGTGGTTAATGTATCAAAACTTGTTATGGACTTGTCCTCTATGTCACGAAACAGGAAGTAAAAACCTGAAGAGTAAAAATGACATACATAATAAACAATTTGAAAAAAAAAAAAATATATATATATATATATATATAAATATAAAAATGTTTAAAAGGATGTAGAAAGTTTCAGTATGGCCAATATGATCTTTGGCATTGCATGATACCAGTTACTGTACACCCTGTATCATTTTCTCTGTCAATAAGGAAACCTGGATTTGTAAAAACAACATCCTAAAGATCTCCTTTTGTGGCATATTGCGGGTGGTTGGAAGGAGCGACATGTTGCCCTGGTGCTCTCCGAGCTAAAAGGGAACAGGAAGCCGATCTGTTTGTGGTGTCTGTATTAATTGCGTCCTGTATTTGTCCCGCCTCATCTTTGTTTGTTGCCAGTTGTGCTAAGGGTGGTTTCCTTCACCCATTGGGCTGGCAGGTCGTCATATAAGTGAAATAGCATTGAGCACAATGTTAAACTCGAACCAAACAAACAATTGCTGGCATATTAAGTAGAACTTTTCTTGTAAACATATAGGATAATACATGAAGTTAACAAATTGTCAATCAGATTTATCATCTAAAGAAAAAGAGTATGGCTTTGGTCATTAAAACAGCAGGTTGACTAAAATTTATAGTAGTCAAAGGTTTAGCAAACAGACTGTTTAAAAGGACTATGTTGATAATGACAATAAAATTGTTATCATGGATATCTTTTAAGTTTTACTTTGGTTTAACAGTACTTTAACATTACCATAGTGTGACTACTGGTCATAACTTTAAATTAAATGTTAAGCAAATCTTTCAATTTTTTTAAAAGTGAATTAATATTTACATAAAACCATTTACATGTACATCTACAACATCATTTACACACAGTGAAACATGAGTATACAGCTTGGGAGAAAGAAACTTGTCAGAATTGAGTATACTTAGTTTTCATTTTATTCGAATTCCCACTGACAAGCTTAACATAATAGAGTAAGGTAACTAATTCAAAGAAGGACAAAAAATTCATATTGACTCAATATTTCGGTTTATTATCAAACCATCATCAGGAGTGAATGATGATGGTTTGATAATAAACCGAAACATTGAGTCAATATGAATTTTTTGTCTTTCTTTGGAGTAGTCACCTTACTCTTTCAGTTTTCATTACCTACATGTACCAGAAAAAGGGACTACCGAAACTCTTATTTCTGATGCTTAATAATTGTCGTATTTTTGGGGTTCAAAGTATTTTGGGGTTAGTGAGTGTGTCTCAGTTTCTGAAATACTCCCAATCACCTCAAATTGTCCATAAAATTACTATTCTGTAAGCTGTTTGGAAAACTTGGAAAGAGGCAGAAGATGCATTTTTCATTAAAAAAAATCAACATTTGTCAGAAGACATAAATTTGTCCAATTTTATTACATGCTGTAATATTGTCACAACAATCATCTAAAAAGTAAAGATTTGTCATGGATGAATTTTACTATAGTCAGTGGTCAGTAAACTTCAGTTTCTGGCATACAGTTAAAAGAACTCATTACTGTCAGCAGTCAGGCATATTCAGGAGTCCGTATAGACAGGTTTCAGAAATTGTCAGGGGTCAATATACACATGTTTCTGGTGTTTCCACAGGTCAGTATAACATACTATTAAATGTTTCCAGTATTTTCAGACAACAGAGCATCCTCAGGATTATGGCATAATGAAGGGTCAATATACAATGTAGTCAGCAGTCAAGCATTTTCAGGGGTTACACCCAAGTTTTGGACATTTTCAGAGGTCAATACACCTAAGTTTTTGGCATTTTCAAGGGGTCAGTATACCCAGATGTCTTATACTTCCAGTGGCCAATGTACTCATATTTTTGGCATTTTCACAGGTCAGTATCACCTGATTTCTGGTATTTTTAGGGTTCAGTATACTCACGTTTCTGGTATTTTCAGGGGTCAGTATCCCTTGGTTTTAGTCTTATACAGGGGTCAGAATATCTTGCAGGTTTCAGTTTTATTCAGGGGTCAGTATACATTGGTTTCAGTATTATTCGGGTGTAAGTGTACCTTGGTTTCAGTATTATTCAGAGGTCAGTATACCTTGGTTTCAGTCTTATTCAAAGGTCAGTACACCTTGGTTTCAGTCTTATTCAGGGGTCAGTATACATTGGTTTCAGTATTGTTCGGGTGTAAGTGTACCTTGGTTTCAGTCTTATTCAGAGGTCAGTATACCTTGGTTTCAGTCTTATTCAGAGGTCAGTGTACCTTGGTTTCAGTCTTATTCAGGGGTGAGTACACCTTGGTTTCAGTCTTATTCAGGGGTCAGTATACCTTGGTTTCAGTCTTATTCAGGGGTGAGTATATCTTGGTTTCAGTCTTATTCAGGAGTCAGTCTGATTCAGGGGTCAGTGTACCTTGGTTTCAGTCTTATTCAGGGGTGAGTATATCTTGGTTTCAGTCTTATTCAGGAGTTAGTCTGATTCAGAGGTCAGTATACCTTGGTTTCAGTATTATTCAGGGGTCAGTATACCTTGGTTTCAGTCTTATTCAGGGGTCAGTATACCTTGGTTTCAGTATTATGCAAGGAAAAGTACACCCAGATTTCCGTCTTATTCAGGGGTCAGTATATCTTGGTTTGTAGTGTTTTCATGGGTCAGTATACCTTGGTTTCAGTATTATGCTGGACTCAGTATTCTCCGATTTTTAGTATTTTCAGGGGCCAGCATACTCAGGTTTTTAGTATTTTAGGGGGCCAGCATACTCAGGTTTTTAATATTTTCAGGGGCCAGCAAACTCAGATTTTTAGTATTTTCAGGGGCCAGCATACTCAGGTTTTTAGTATTTTCAGGGGCCAGCATACTCAGGTTTTTAGTATTTTCAGGGGCCAGCATACTCAGGTTTTTAATATTTTCAGGGGCCAGTATACTCAGGTTTCACTAGAGTTATTGGTACACGCAAACAATAATTACCACAGCTAAGACTCACCCTGTGTGAAACCACACAAGAAAATGGTATATATAATAGCGAATCTGAATAGGTCTCCAGTACACATTTTGTAGATCATTGTAACAAATGGTCCAGTTAGTTTGACACTCCTACATCAGAGACAGATAGAGAGAGAAAGAGTTTGTATTAGACACAGAGAGAAGACAAATACAGGTAGATAATTCAAACTAAATAAAAGTCTAGAAGCTGTATATATATCATAAGGGCATTCAAGTTCATCGTTTTCATAATAATGGCCACCTGTTATGGTTGATCTTTAAATCTATTCGTTTTTAATTAACTAATTCACTTCAACTTTTGACATCTTAATGTCCATCTGCAACGATCAAATGTGTTAAAAATATTGGGAAAAGGGACATTTTTCCAAACAAAAAAGTCCTATATATTTCTTCTTGTTGTGTAATTAAATTTTGAGTGGTTGATTTGAATGTCCATCTAGACAATATACAACTTCTAAAATTTTAGTTTAATTGGAAGAAATGTAGTATACTAGTGTTATTCACAATTTCTAAGGTTAACAGGCTTTCAGTTTTAGGAAGGATGGAAGGGGGTGAGAGTCCATCCCTAGTTAAACCCAGAAAAGAAATCAAAATACATAGTACATATTACTATCAAGTCTATCAAACTGAAGTATGATACTGTACCAGCCATTGCCCAGTATCAATGGCATTTTGACTTTCATAGTGCCACTCTTTGCTAAAGAAATGGGTGATTTCATTCATTTTATGCAGTTTCAATGTCAGAATTCAATGAGGCCTTATGGGTAAAATATAATCTTTGAAAAGCGGCAGAAATAGCTTGAGCATGATTTTACCCATGATTCCACATCAAGTTCCTGTCTTCAAGTCCCACTAGCGAACCATAGAAAATATGTCTCACTAAGAGGTGCTTTTTCAACAATCAGCACTGGTCTGGTCACAATGCTGTTGGGACTGGGTAATGGCTGGTTTCATACTTCAGCTTAATAGACTTCTGATATTACAGTGAAGTTCGAACAGCATAAATATAGTAACAGATCTCATTATCAATTAAACTTATCATTGGAGTCATTTATTAAAAATAAATGTTTAAAACAATATCTTATATCATGAGACAATTTACTAAAGCACCTAAAAAACTAACTAACAGTCTAATGGTAATATCCAATTTCAGCAACAATTTCTACTTGCTGTAACGAATGCTTCGAAAAGGGTTTTTTTAGCCCAAACTTTGCTATATTTGAAAAATGAAAGCCTGGTTTAGCATAAATCTTCTAATTTGATTTGAAATCTCACGAGTTCAATTTCAATATTCTGCTCACCAATAGTACAAGACTAAATCATTATTTGTGTAAACAGCCAGAGGATTTATGTCATTACAATTGATATTCTTGTTCAACCGACACAAATTCCACATCTCGTGACTCACTAATATACCTGATGGTCGAGGTTAGTTTGAACACAGAAAACATTCTAGTTCAGATAATGATAGAGGTAAAGACCTGTCTGGGAATCAAAACCCACTTAAAGAATGGGATAACCGACACAGAATCACCAGCAGTCACCCACCCTGACCACTCATCCAATGACTGGTTCAGTTGTACAGGTGGCCAGGATTTACAGCTGGTCCGTGTCCGTGTCAGAATATAGTGTTAACATTAACTTTCTAGACGACACAAACATGGTTAATACTGTTCAGCATGACTAGAGTTAGACTAAATAGCCAGTCAGATGATAAACCGAATAGTAAATAAATCCAGGTTAGTACATCCTGGGATGAATATGTAGAGGGCTTAGAAACACCGCCTTCCTTTGAATCATTGAAACATGAATTAGTTACTCGGCTAGCTGGCTCCAATCGACACCTTGGACGAGTTGGTCAAACACATGAAGTCTGATCAATAGGCATATGCAGTGTATGGATCGCCAGTTAGGACTATAGCTTGGCCTGCCAAGCAGACTGCATACGTTTGACCAAAAGTGTCACTTGGAACAAGCTGAGTAACACATTCACGGTTCGATGACTCGAAGGATAGCAGCGTTTCTAATCCCTCTACATACTCATCTGAGGTACATCAAATCAGATGTTGTAGTTAGTAATACAATTTCTGTTAAATTAATCAGTGAATCACACCATCAAAATGCAAAAAAAAGTTTAACAGATAAATACATAAAACATAAAAGAAAAACTGGGATTAGTAATAATCAGCAAGAGTTTCCGTCCCCCATTGTAAGTCAGTTGTTCAAATAAAACTAGGGTGAGAAGAAAAGGTTAGTATTAGTCAACTGTTAGAACAAAAAAAAAACCCTGAATGTGCTCAGGTTACTCGGAGTTCAAAACAATTCAAATATTTGTCTTATTCTTTGATTAAGAACTGTTGCTTGGCTACATGTATTTAACAAATTATGTATCAAACCAAATATATAATTTCCAATCAATATTCAGCAATGGGGTCCATATGACTGCTCATGAACAGGTCCATCACACACACAAAAAATGAACCAAAGTAAAAGTGATGACTGGTTAAGTGTCACAAGTGAAAATTTTAATGTGTTCCAATATAAAGAAAACAGCCAAGCATGCACACATGCATACAACCAATACAAATATCTTTTAACCAGGTGTGACATTTTGCTTTCATTGTTTTTGGACAAATGGTTCAGGTACAATGTAATACAGGAAATTAAGTTCATGTTCTAAATCAAATAATCTTTATTTAAATTTAATTCTCCCACAGGACGAACCTATTTTCATGGAAGTTGACAGGTTCCTGTGTTATGTGTGTCTACATTTATAAAGCGAGAAAGTTGAATATGATGATTTGTATGAACTCCCAGTAAATCGAGTCTGTGAAGGAACAAACCGTCACACATGTATACCTTGTGCGAATTGTAGAATAAAAATAAGATAAATAGCAGTAAATTTTAACAAATCCTCGGACACCATCAGGTACAACATGACCACATACGGCCCTATAATATGAAACACTCTGAAACAAAAAAACATCATAAACTCCTGTCAGTTAAAGATTTGTTTGTTTGTTTGATTGGTGTTTAACGTCGTACTCAAGGGTACAATAATGTGAGCTTAATGCACATAGCCTCCGTCTTTTATAAAAGAAAAACCAAATCAAATTAGAAAATAATTCCAAGATTAATCATTGCTCTGAAATATCTTTCTCCTGATTATAAACATTTATTTATAAGTATTTGCAGAAGACTATGAGCTAGAATTATGAAACTGTAATACAAAGGCTTGGCCAAACACCCAGACACCTGTCCAAATGCACACCCTGAAGTGTACCCTGTTTTAAGAAACTTTAACATGCAGGGTATAGGAAAACTGTCTAAATTGGACACCAAGTTATTGGAAAAGTGAAGCAAAATGACTATTTTGGACACCATACTTTTGATTTCTGGCTAAGCCCCTGCTGCTATATAGTAATGCCCATGGCATTGTAGACCAGCAAGGAAAAAAGACGTCACATTTCAGACATGTGTCTTTTTAAGAGTGAGGAACTCTGGATAATTTTGAGCCTGATCAAACACTGCATAGGAAGGGTTTTCTACTATAAATTTCTACTATATTGATGCATCCTTTCTATCACTGAGGATGTAAAACAGATCAACACATGGTATCACTGAGGATATAAAACATGATTTACCTGGCAAAGAATAGAAGAAAGATCCAGGCACAGGGCACAGCTATGATCAACAGCGTGTCTTCAGCCTGTTGGGCCTGATAGGGGTCAACAGCCAGGCTTAACAACCGACACGGTACACACAGCAACACCAAGAAACATGATACAAGAAATATTGTCTTTGCAGGAGCATGTTTCTAAAACATAATGAATAAACACATTAAGATCCTGAAAGTATCAGTAAATTTAACCAGAACTATGTAAATATTTCCTATGATTAAAAGGAAAACAAACAAAAACAAATACAAGACACCCACACCACAATGCAGTGAAGCACTCATCAAATAAGGTTGAGGGGATTTTTAATAACAAAAGGTCATAAATACATAACATAAATACAATACAATGACTTTCAAGAGAAGAAAATAAATCATTAAAAGAAACATATGTATATTATATGTTATCTAGAACATCAGATGAGTTTTCGATTTTTATTGATCCACACCCTGTGCCAGTGTGATTGCTTTTAGAAATATAATTATAAATACTAATAAAATTTCAAAAATGAATAGAAACTTATATCGAATTATTTATAACAATATAAAAAATAGAGTGAATAAATGAAAATGAATAAATAGGAGAAATAAATAAAACAAGAAATAAGTAAATAAATAAATATATAAATAAATAAAACAACAAATAAAACAACAAATAAATAAAAATATAAAAATATAAAATAAAACAGATTTTTTTTCAAATAAAATGACCTTGCTTTAAACCTTGTCAAGTTTCTCACTTACACAATTTTTGATGAAGCCCTTGAATCCTTGCGACCGTATCTCTAACAGACTCATTACAAAGTTAATTCCACATCCAATAACTGTTATGAGTTCTGCTGTGTATCTCGCCTGTCAAAGAGAAGCGTAGTATTATATATGTGAAAATGTCCACAGGTGTAAGATGATTCTGCGAATCTTTATGAAAATGGAGGAACTGAATTAAACCAAGGACTTAATTAAGTCAAATATACTCAGCTGCTTCTGGATTGATTTGTTTGTTTGATTGGGATTTAATGTCGTATTCAATGATTAACGATATCTCACTGTGTATTACTTAAAAAGATAGGTAAACCATGAGGAGGAAGCTTTGTAAACATCAACTCTGTAATAGCCGCAGCCATCATGTGGCGGACTTATAGCTGAGGTAGGTAGACATACAGACCTAAAGTATTTAGCAATATACAGTATCATAGTAGGACCAAATGTAATGGCCGCATGAAGGAATGGAAAACATTTCATTCAATCTACTGCGTTAAATAAAAACGTTGATGTTTTCTATGAAAAAAGTATTTTTGTTAAATATAGGCTATCTACATTACCAAATAAACAAGTTCAC
>JAVFBW010157111.1:0-11882 GCA_034783835.1 Mopalia ciliata
CCCGCTGCGTACGACGTCAAACACCACTGCGTACAAATCAGTATGGTATCCAAGATATGACACTACATCTGCCAATTAACGGCCTAAGGTGATATTGATTGTGTATGATCCCTGTTATACACGTAATTTGATAGTGTTTGTTTATCCCTTTGTGTCTGTAGACGCTGCTTATGTCACGGACCCATTCTTTCTTAGCTTTGTCACACATACTTTACTTGGTTTATAATTACAACGTAAACAAGTGCGTAAATATGTGTTAATGTTTAATATTAGTTTTGTAATATGGAAAACTTGTCATTGGTATCAATTAATATTGCATAATTGTTAGTTTATAAATTGTTAGATGATCTCTGATTAAGGGTAGTATCATTGAAGTATACTTCAATATAATTCCGAAAAGCATTCACACTGCATGGCTCAGCGATAAATGAGTTATCTTACATGTATGTTCTAGATAAACTACCAGAGACAAGTTGTATACTTCAATATTTATGTATGTACACCAATTGTGAGAAATATCTAGATAAAAAGATGCTCGTTATTAAAGCGTTCCTTTTTCCGTGCTTTATGTGGAGAGAATTGCCGTCTTCACTGGGTTAGTCGGTAGAGTGGGGCCTCTAACCCCAAAGTCCCGAGTTTGAATCCCGAGGCAAGCATTTTTCTATTTTCGTTTATTTAACACATATACAAAAATATTTATGTTTGTGCTGTCCGCTGGTGTGGAGCAGTACCTTTCCAATAGAGCATTTTTATTTTAAACATCACCTTCAAGTTTTGTTTCTGTTCACTATTTGAAAATACACTGCCGTCATATTAATTAGTCTTAAGCAAAAGACTGCTTCTTTTGCTGTATTGCCGCGGGTACTGTTGGAGTATAAAGCTAATCAGTTATAGCCAGTCTTTTCTACTTCATTTTATTACTGCATTTTGATTTACACTTAAACGGAATCAGACTGTCTCCGATCGCTATAAAATTAAGTATAATCTTTTGATCTTGTTTCAAAATTTCCCTTGGTGAAAAAAATAATGATTAACTTTAAATACATACAAACATTTATAAGAAGTTACAAGCTGGACACATACCCTCTTTGTTGGCGAGTGTGTGACTCCGTAAAAGATACAACCAATGACTTAATTCTTCATAACCAAATAAATTTAAAAACAATTTATAAGCGCTTACTCCTCTTTCTCTCAAGATCCCGCTGCCTCGGCTTAGTGGAAGCGAGTGTGCTTACTAACACCCTACTCCAAAAAAATGTTCACAGGATCGAGTCCGTTTGTCGACCATCAGGTATATGAGTGAGCCACAAGCTGTGGCTCCTGCAATCCTGTTGTGTTTTTACGATGTTCCTTTCCGGTTTTCCACCGTTATTAGGCATGGAACAGTGTGAAGTTGACAATCCGTCGTCATATAAGTGAAATACCCTTGAATACGAAGTTAAATCCTAACAAACAAATAAACAAACCTTTCCTTCAATCTTTCCTAGTATTTACATCAAACTATTGATGTGTACATATGCGGATCGGAATCTGTCAAAACACATTAATACAACTATATTATGCATAATATGGCATGATTTTTCGTTGAAATTGTGGTTTTAAAGGCAGCTTCCCGTGTATGGATTTCACTGTCCGTTATTTTTTGTTATATTCACATACAAATACCCTGACTTGGGCACCAGCGGCCACATACCAATGGTGCAATAGATCTGTTAAGTACACTTTTTAAACTCCTCCGAAAATTAAACTAAAAAAATCCAGCATGATCATTCGCCGAAAAACGGCTTCTCTATTAAAATCTTTTTGGCGAAAAGATTGGTGCTATCTTAATGGCGTATAGGTTGAGCTTTTGCCACTGTTACGAAAATGTATCATATCTCTTTTATACAAACTTATACAAGGTTATGTACACACTTAAAGTCAAATGTAACTAATATTTTAGAAACCCTGCAGGTTGCTTTTTTAAATCATTTTTGTTCAAATGCAGAAATCTAGAATTAAGTCTAAAATTCCTCCAGCAGACATTAAAACGCCTCTCCTTTGACTGATGCGGCTTACTCTACGCAATAAGTGCTGTAGCATAAATTATACATAAAGTTCAACAAGAAAAGACTTCCCACTGTTTCATTAATATGCGATTTCAAATTTTGTTCAATTGACATTTTCAAACTGAATGAAACAAATATTTTCTTATATTTCACGAGGAACAGTTAAAAAAGCATTTTCATGGCGTTAAGTTGTATCGAGCTTCTTGTTGTCTTGGTTCTTATCTAGAATTAAGGGCGACACGAAGCCGTTCTTAATGTGCTGCATTTACACTGCGTCTTATGAATATCATATCTTGTCAATGTTAAGAGCTATATTTATACTGACGCTGGACGAAGGTATACAGCATCAAGTTTTACATAGCGTATAATAATTAAAAATATAACTATCCTAGATGTATGTAAAACAATCTCTAGATTTTGTAATTCACAAAGCTCAAATATTAAATAGATTTTCAGTATGGAGTGAAAAAAGGCAATTCGCCTCAATTTACTTACCTGACGGTGTGGTTTGTAATGAGGCCGTCATTGTAGGCACGGTCGATTGCTATAGTAACTGCGGCAGCATTATTCTCCCATCCTAAACGAATGTGTTTCCTAGGACTTAGCATCCCTAAACGAAACTCTCTCTCGAAACTCGGCCTGAACTTGACCAGAATTAAAATATACAAGTAAAAGGATTCGCAGAAAAACATTGTGGTTGACAAAAATAATGGTCTTTGGTGTTGTCCGTGAATGAAGAATACATTGGCATTACTGTCTCAGCCTTGAACAGTTTCGAATGTTATCTCTATTTGAGACCTTTATCGTTTAACCACTGCATAAATTACTCTTAAAATCAATATATCTCCGTCGGGGTCTCAAATAATCAATTGGCACATCATGTCACGACAGCTGATGTAATCTTGTAAATGGAGGTGGCAATGCTCTGATCCCACTTTAGTCAGTGAAATTAAATGATTGAAGTAATTGGTAAACACCCTCTGTCAAGGTGTGTTGACTATGGCAGTTTCTCTGAAAAGGAATCCTGATATGTCCTTTGGTGTGGTAACCCTTAAAATACACTGTGAATATACGCTGATGATATATGAATATAAATTTGGACTGAACAATGTGCTGTTCTGGTCATCTTTAAATGGAACAAAACCATATCTTCGACAGCCTTTTACATTATTTTTTTGTTCTGTGATAACTTTTCGTACTTGGAAATGTAACAAGGAACACTTCCCAATAATTATGTATAATGCGACTAATGCAATATTAGCACTTGTCTCCCTTCGATGTAACACTCAGAGGACCCAGTTCCCTTGTCGACCTCATGTATTTATGAGGCTTTCACACGAAGTGGTTCCGGCAATCGCAGAGAGACTATCCTTCATCGTAAAAGAGAAATACCTAAAGTATGACGTTAAACATCAAATAAACAGACAAACAAATATCTGACACGTCAGGACTTTCAGACAAGTTTATGTTAAGCCAACATGTGTTTATGAGTTATAAGCATTGTATTTGTTGCGTGATGCGTGATAGCTGGGGAAACTAATTCACCTCTATATAATTATTTTACATCACCTGGATAATTGGTTAAGAAAAGTGCTAAAGCTATTGTATTTAGAGTGTCCATGACAAAAAGCATTCATGTTTGTGGAAGTCTGCTTGTTTGATTGGGTTTAAAAGTCGTTCTCAAGGTGTCTCTGAAGGCTTCATATACGATGTACAGTTTTGTATTAGTCTTTATTCAACAGCCTATCCACCTGGGGAACCTGGAAATATAATCGATAGGCAGCAGTTTTGTTAACTGCTGGCCAACATACTTAGTTATACTTTCTTATAGGGTTGGGGCCAAATTTCTAACTAACATTTCTAAGTCTATAACAAGGACTACTGTAATTTATAAAGCTCTGTCATCAATATGTATTGATACACACACTCTGTGCTATCATTTGTAATGAAGCTTTGTTTATCAAAATATGTTATTTAACACATAAAAGTCTCAATTATGTATATGCAAACTATTTAAATCCATTCGAGATGTTACAAATAGTGGGAAGTTTGTTTAGAAGAATTTCACAGCTGCATACACTTAAGATCATATACAACCCTCAACAAGTGATCTATATATAATAACACAAAGACAAGTTTCAAATTAAAATTATTATTATTAATTTAGCATAAAAGGAAGGTTAAATATTGCTGCCTTACAAATTAACCTTGCATTAATTTAAAATAAATGAACGCATTTATAACCTATATCCTGGTGGTGTTGAGTTCAAATTAAAATTGCAGAATTAAATTTGAACTTTCCTCATATCTTGATGTCTGTCGATTTCAGTCTGTCCTCAGTTTTGAACCCTTGAAAGAAAACTCCTAATTATCTCGATAGCTCTTATCTTTTTTGTCAGTCTTTCTAGTTCTATCTTCCCACTTTTTTCCGTTTTAATCTTTCTGAAAACGTCTGTTAAACGGATTAATTTCCATTGGTCAAGCCAACTATGGACTAAAGTAAGACATCATTGGCTATGATATTTGATTGACAACTATACAGCTGCGAAGTGACCACGTGACTTAATGTATTATAACTTTTGCATACATACAAAAACTTTCAGAAAATAAAAACTATGCCGAATTTCAGGCCATAACACAACTAATAAATAAATGTCTGCTGTTATCGCCAACCAAAACAGTCTATATCTAATAATTAATTGACAAAAAATGTTGTGAAATGACAGTAGGGATATACATTGAATAAAAGTCTATGTTTATAGAAATATAAATTAAAAGTTCACTTTTTATTAGCTTAAAACTAAATGGCAAATTAAGCTCTAATTCTATTAATTGTACATACAGAGGACCATATTTTCATAATCGTTTATTCAAGCATATTTTGTTTTTTTAATTCCCCTTCTATTTAACATTGATAAGTGTGTTGACCATCAAGAGACCTTAGCTGCCTGTAGCTTTAAGTGTGACTTTAATTCTTAACCAAACACAAAGAAACTATATTAAATCCCATAGTATTGATAACGGCCATTTCTAGTTGGACGCAAGCGTTAACAGTAAGTAGCAAACTTCTACAATGTATCAACATTAAAATCACTTTCATTTAGAAGAATATCTCATGCAGAAGAACTAAGAGTCGCATTTTTTACTCCTGACTAGCGGTAGAGTCCTTAACTGTTATATCAACCAGCGTTTTCGCACAATTCTGTTTTAAACAGAGAATATATCGATTACGGGTTAAAAAAATCTGCTTTACGGGTTTCATCTGAAACAGAAAAGATTAATTTAGCTTGAAAAGTTCGTTAACCTGCATAATCAGCTTTCATATTTCACTACTCGTCGACACCCACCGTAGCCATATTGACTGCAAACACCGTTGTCAGCCGAATTTTAACCAATTACCACCCAGCTCTTTCGAGAATGGGAATAATGTTATCCCAATCTAACAGATAGACCTACATTATTTACCGGATGCACAATTATGAACTACTATTAGTTTCCGGTATCAAAGCTCACGTAAGATAAGAAAAATTGACGTGAGACAAAAAAATAAAAATAAATAAATCAACAAATAAAAATAGAAATAAATAAATATACAAAAAAGGGGGACAAATATTATATAGGGAATATAGGGACGACTTATCACGGACTTGGTCCACCATATATATCTGGTGATATGCAAAATGTTCATGTGGATCAGGCCTGAGTGAAGAAAGCGTCAATCTGCATTCCAGGGGCCAGTTGTTCCAAAGTCGATTACTGCTTACACCAGGGTCCGGTTGCTCGAAGCGCTAATAAATTGAATCCGCTATTAGATGACGCCACGCCATATTGAAGACATATCTCTTAAACGGTGTTAGCGATTTAATTTGGTGTTTTAACATTACAAGGCGTCATCTAATAGACGATTATAATTTAAATTAAATATCGTTTCGAGCATGATTGCGTCATGGTGAAACAGACCGCGGACAGCATAGGCTTGTCTACTTTAAAACAAGATATAAAGCAAGGATATTTCAAAAGCAAACTTTTTAATATGTACTTCAAGACACTTCCTATTGGATAGAGAGATGCATTTGTTGTATTTTCCCCTATTTTAAATTTAATTTCGTTCCGAGAAACGGACCCGTGTGTGACGGTCGCTATAGGTGCATTCCAACCGTAATTTGTAGTAACAATTACATGGGATTCCCCTTTTGATTGTTAGTTTCTTATTTTTTTCTCAAATTATTGTTATCCCCTTGCATAGTAACTACAAATCATACCGTGAGAATGCACATTTTGGTATACCCACTTTAGTCTTTTTCTTAAATTGTTTCTTTTATGAATGTGTTGGATAAAATTCTAGCCCATTTGAAACCTTGCATGTGGGAAACCTGCAACTCATGCGGGTATCATGTTGATTTCCTCAGGGTTTCTCCAAGTTTATAACACCATTAATATTGAAACCATTGACAAAAAGCTGAATAACTTTTTAGTAAAGTGTATATGGCCCATATACACTAATACCTTTGTTATGAACGGCATCAGAAATCTCGCTGTATCGCTCATTTGAAACAACGCCTATAATTTTACACTGGAATAGTTTCTCACATTGAGTAACGTTCATACAAGCACATGCATATGAGTTCAATAATTGTATTCACAAATTACAAATTGCTCCAGAAGTTAAAATTGAGCAAACTCCAGGTGCTGGTAATGGCTTTATAAAGCCGTCCTTCCCTAACAACCAATATGTAGTTTGGAGACCTTTTCCCTGAAAAAAACAAAACAAAACGGGAAATACATAATATGAAGCTGTTTTGCGTTTTTACTGACGCCATCGCGACGACACCACGATGGCCGACTCTAAAGTACTACAATTGTGATCATCTTCTATTGAGCGAAACAAATCTAAACACGTTGCACAACAATACTCATTTCCAAAGTTTTTTTCGATGTAGGCCTAACGCTGACATATCTGAGGTAGTCAAACTAAGTGACTGCCGCATTTGCGGTGCAAGTTTTTACCAGATTTCCTCCAGGTTTTCCAGATATTTTTTGTAAGGCAGTGTATTGAGTGGAAACTCCGTCATAATGCAAGTGAAATACCTTTTAGTACGATGTTGATCCCCAATCAACCAAGCAATCAAAGACTGTTGCTGAAAATTATATCCTCTCTTGGAAAAAGGATTTTTGTCTTGAATGGTGCTCATGGATCAAACGAATGCTTTCTCTCGATCAACTCAGATATAGATAAATACAGTCTATAAAAATATTGCAGATGTTTACAGTTTATCACACACAGTCGAATCATCATCTGTTACAATACTTTTTCCGCCTTAATAGTATAATATAACCAGCATTCTAATGTAAAATCTACACAGTTCCTGGTTGACTTTGATATTGCTAGCCCAATGAGTCATGTGTACTAGTGCTGTTAAGTCATATGAGTGAAACAACCCAAAATGAGGCATAAACTCCACTTATATAGTAGCACTGTCTCAAGACGTGCTTAACCAAAACAGTAGAGTCATATGCTGTTACAGCATTTGTATGGAAATACATTTTCCCACACTATATGATTTGATATACATTTGCAAACAGTAAAATGGCTAATAATACACCCTTATATTTCTAGTGGTTTGTCTGTTAAGTTGCCTCTTTCACGTAGCTGTGTACCCAGAAATAAGACTTTATTCTGTTTTATTTATAGGAATGAAATATAGCGGTGACATCAATTATCTCATTAGCATATTGGAATAAGCCATAGAAATTGTTGGTGTACTATTTCGAGCTGATGCATTAAGACTTTAAGTGCTCATATCCCTGCATATGCAAATGGATAATGCGGGCAAATGGACAGTCCTCAAAAGGGGTTTATCAAGTTGATCGCATTGTGTCGAGTAGGACTTAATATGTGACTCTAATTATTATCCCAATTACGTGGAATCGGTACACAACGATTACATTTTCGATTTTCCGCTTTTCCACCTTACCTTCATGCTGACAGTGCCTCGTTTTAGTAGAACGTATCTATCCATGGTTTTCAGGATTTCAAAAGTCGCTTCACTGACGTGTATCTTTAAAGCTGGAATGAAAGATTCTTATGTGTTAATTCAGAAGACAGCCCGACTCCTTTCGGGTGATTTCATGCTATTATATCAATGCCAGTTATGGGGAGTTTCGTACATTGACCTAAAAGATCAATAGTTAATTCAAAGGCATTTAAGAGCAGAGTAATTAAAAACACTAATAAACACTTCCCGGATGGATAAATAACCTTGACGGAAAGTCATAATTAAAGCCGAGATATTTTCTTCAAAAGGATGTCTACATTTACGTGCAAATATACGAGTCAATACACAAGAAAAACAAATATATTTTGTAGGTTCTCGCTGGTCAGAAAGGCTGATGCACAGCAAAACTCTGAAGCTGCTTGGAGATACGACACCAGTTGATGATAACGCGGGTTTTGTATTATCACTTCATTGTCAACTGACCTTCTCCATTGGACTCCATTCTCGAAGCTGTGTTCACTGTGTCGCCAAACAGACAGTAACGCGGCATCGTCTGGCCGACAACACCTTTGTACAAGTAAAACACAAAAATACATTTAGAGGACAATGTTAAGCCAATGAGAATATCCTGATCCAAGGGCCCGATGGTCGGTCTGACGCGTGTTATAATCCAAAGATCACAATTTTTTAAATTATAAATAACATTTACTGGAAGTCTACACGAATATGGCCAAAAAAAAAAAACAACCACGAAAGCCCTTTTCGTATTTAACGGATATGATATTTTCCTTGGCTTATTTTCCGCTGCCTACATTAATTGTGTTTTTCTTTCATGTATACAAAACCTGAGGAAAGAGAGATTTTTGGCTTATTTATATTATAACACTAAAACAGCATTTCCCATGTCTGTATAGTGTACGCTTTAATAGTCATTACCGGCATTAGCATAATCCTCTTTGCTTTCGCCTTTCAAACGACTAAAAGAAACGCAACAGTCTTAGTTAAAAATTGCGAGAACGAGTGTAATCTTTGAAAGCTAGGTCAGGTATCCAATCAGGAAAGTACGATCGTGTCTATCATTCAGCTGAAGGCCATCGACTTTATATCTGTGTAAACACTACTGATATCGTGTCCGAATGTCTAACATCAGGTGAGTCCCATAATGCGTCTCAGGCCATGGCAAAGGTGGGTTTTCCTCACGGTTGTCCATCGTAACTTACAAAAGAGCACTGTGAAGTGGACAATGACGTCGTCATATAAGTGAAATACCCTTGAGTATTACGACGTTGAACCCAAATCAAACTAACAAAAACAATATTCTGTAGTGTAGCTGCTACTAGAAAACCTTTACAATTTTGTCATCAGATCTTGTATTGTCCTTTAAATGACTATCAACTAACAATTCACAAATAAAACAGTACACCCATCATCTTTAATTTTAACGCACTTCTTTGGGAGAAAACGATTGTAGAGAAGGATCGGTCTTCCTAATTGTCGTATATTGAGCTATACGATTTGAGTTTATAATATTCAACTCAGCTTAGTTTGGAGTAACATTCACCTGCTGCACATGGTCCTGTATGCACGCCTGCCCTCAGCTGCATCTTGTTACATGGGGAATGACGGGTCGTGAATGTTGTTGTTGCACTGAGTAAATCCAGCGCCATGTTAGCAATGGCCGCCACGTGGTGTGTTCCGTTACGTAATGGGACCCCGCTAACCACCATATAAGCGTCACCAATTGTCTCTACCTGTGCCAAATAGCCGATCAGTTAAATACGTACAGTATAATGCAATTATAAGTTTGTTTCAACTTCGTTAGTGTTTTTTCATTGTAATTATCATCATAAATCACAAAACAGGTCCACTTACTAAATTGGTGTTATTAGATGACTGAATGCATGTATGGAAAGTAAATTATTTATTTCAGGAACGAGCCATAGGGCTCTTCTCCTAAAGCATTACACACTCCTAGTACATAATACATATACAATGGACAATAGCCATATTACTACATATGGTCCTTTTATCGAGAGATATGTATGATGACACAACAAATTTATCTTCGAAGTGAAAAAATTAACATACCTTATAAACGTCGTGCTGAGATATCGCCTCATCAAAACAGGTGTATAAGTCATTAAGGACATCAACCACCTCCATTGGTGTACTGTTAGAACACATACTGGTGAAACCCACGATGTCCGAGAAAAATATCGTAACAGATTCAAACAGCTCCGGTTTGACAATCTGACCAACCTTAAGCATCTCAGCAACAGCCCTGTTGTATCAAAACAGGTGAACAGAAAACGCTATAATCGACATCATCTACATATTTGCTAAGCTGTTTAATTTTTAGGTATTATTCGTTTCCCAAAAAACAGAAATTAACCAACTCTTAAGTTTGTGTCAGCATGGTAATTAATTTTTGGAGTATACATAGTTACAATTTTTAATCCTGGAGCAATGCATAAATCAATCAATTAATCAACCAATCGGTCGGTCGGTCGTTCAGTCGGGAGATCAATTAATTCGGACAGTCAATCAGTCAGACAGTCAAATGGACAGTTAATGGCGTCTCTCGGAGAGTTAGTCGATGAGCTTTGCTGCCGTCTTCAGTTGCTTTTTTTTCGCATATACGTTTTTTACCTTTATGTGTACCTTTTTAACAGCCAATGGGGTGTACAGGCGACCTGTATATTCCATACATGACTTAATATAGATGTTAAACGTGCCAGATGACAAGTAACGTAAAACATGTAGACATTGTGCATGTGCACATTTATAAAGTATGTAAATGGCCATCATGAGTCCTTTTTATCCAACTACACCGGAT
This sequence comes from Mopalia ciliata, assembly GCA_034783835.1. Taxonomy (NCBI): domain Eukaryota; kingdom Metazoa; phylum Mollusca; class Polyplacophora; order Chitonida; family Mopaliidae; genus Mopalia; species Mopalia ciliata. The sequence continues at coordinate 10,881 of JAVFBW010157111.1, forward strand.
GAGCTGGGATGCATGAATCCGAATCGGAGACAATGAACAGCTCCATAGAGAATTGGTTAAACGCATATATCATATTTGCATCGTTATACATTCAGTAAATAAGATAGTGATGGTAAAAACTAGAGAGCATACCATCGATACATTTTGATTGCAAACTTACGGTGGTAGCATACGGTATAAAAGTCTATCTGTCTTTTTCTTTTCTTCCATAAGCTGTTCAGTTCTTGCGTCTACAATCTCTTCCAGGTTGTTCGCATATTTCTCCAACATACTCAACATGTTATCAACGATATCTGTTTTACTACAACATACCAAATACATTACTTTAATTTGGGCTAAAGTCAATTACAAGAATGAATGTGTGTTTCCACATCAGTTTGTATATTTAGGCATGCACACTGCGTCGTCATCCAAACCTTCTTGGCCAATATACATCAAATACATAATTTAGAACCCTTTAATTCCATTAGACATATTTGTTAATAATTATAGAGATATAAGCTATTGTAGTGTATTGATAAGTCAGTTTATTTGGACATAAATGGATATCAAATTTGACAGAATCGCTTGTATGTCTATTTACTCTGATTCCCCTTTATCTAAAAGATAATCAAAACACAACAAAACTAAGTGTCTGTATTTCGATTAGACATGTAGTTATCTTCAAAGGACTAGAAGAGCAGAATCAATTTGGTTTAAGTTCCGAGGCATCCGCATGCAATGGTCTGGAAAATTTACATCAAACGGTGGCTTGATTAGAATTACAACAGCTGTCTACTCCATTTAGGACACAAGTTACAGAGCAAAAAACTCAATAGTCAGTAGGTATATGGTTGTACATAATCCGCAGATCAATATGACCTCTGTTGTGTACCATGATTATCTTTTGTTTTCGCATAAACTTACAAGTAGTCCATTGAATTTCATCTTCAACTGTTCGAATCCCGGTGGAGGCAGGCTAATTTATTTATTTATTCAAAATATAATGTATATATTTATTGT
>JAVFBW010157122.1:0-11881 GCA_034783835.1 Mopalia ciliata
TCACCCTTTTGGAAATGAGCGCCTTGGTATGATTAAAAAAACCTTTAGTACAACATATAACACCTCCCCCCCACCCTCACCCCCCCCCCCCCCCCCCAAATAGAGTTTGTTCGATTGTTTGCCTGGGGTTTAACTTAATATCCAAGGGTATTTCACTTGTTCCCGTGAAAGTACATCGAAGTAGGGTTAGATGGCTCACTCCCTAACCACTAGGTCACGGTCGCTGACGGGCTGGTAGAAAGTCACATCGCTTTCAAGGAGACTTGACTTTGGACACATGCGTCTGTAGGGGTCATTTGCTCCAAAACTATTAGTCGGTAACACCAGATTAAATATCGGAGATAGATCTTCAACATGACGGAATGTGATCTAATGGTGGATTGAATAAAATAGCCCTTCGAGCAACCGACCGGAGCAAACTAAATAGCTGGTTACCAATGCGTGCTTCCTGACCGTAACTACGATGTCTTTACGTGAGAGCTGGAGTAAGATACATTTTACGGCTGATTAAAACAACTCCAATTACCGTTGGAGTAGACTACCGAAAATCAATCATATTTAAGCATCAAACAAGATTACAACAAAAAAGTCTTTCATAGTAAAGGTTATACAGGGAGTTGTTAAGGTTATAATAACACGTAGATAACACAGGCATTTGTCTGTAAGTTTAAGATGCGTGTATGTCACATGTGTTCGCACGGAAGGACACGAATATATCATAACCGTATTATAGTTTACGACTAGCATTTGTTATTGAATCTATAGACTTTTGTACAACTGGCTAATATAAAATCGATGTGTGATATATAATCGATGTGTAACATAAAAAGTGAAGTGTAATATCAAATCTACCGGTAATATAAAAAGTTTAACGTTACAATATAAAAAAGTCACGAATGCAAAATATAACGCCTAATATAGAATTAATTCTCTCAGCCAAATATAAAATATTCAACGCGAAATATAAAACGGCTATATTTGACGTCAAACAAGTTTTTGCTCTGTAAAACGATATTTAAATGGCAAATGTTACCGGGATCAGTCAATTAAGTACTCAAATTGAATACGATGGAGAGTATGTAGGGCCGCATTGAAAAACATGTCTACCATACAGCTGTGTTCCCAGTTAGATGTATCAGCTTCGGTAGACCCATCTGAATCCATCATAGTCTTGTTCTCTGACTGTGACATCTCCAACCGAAGAAGCAAACTGAAACGAACCAGAGGGCCTACAAATTTCACGCAAAGTAACCTGTGTGGCAACTGTCTAAATTTTACATACGAAGATTGTGACTATTTTCGACTAAACATAGATGTGTTCACGTGTAATGATATTAACTGGTATAAAGCAATTTGTGCAAGGTGTTAATGCTGTGTCAATACAAATATTATGACTAAGGCGGTCGATTTGATCAGCAGAATACATACAATTATACAGAAGACACCTGCTTTATTATATAATCAAATTCAATGCAATATTGAATGAAAATATAATAATTATATTTAATAGTGTCATTGGGTAATATTACGTGTATGTTATTATATAATGGGTTTTATAGCTAATAATATATAATACTATTACACACATTATATATAGTATATGGCTCATTTGTCACTTCATTTGTTATCTCGTCTGTCGAAATTAAGTTGGTGTCATTCATTTGCACGGACAACAATTGTTCTGTCGACAATATAACCTTCCATTACCGTATGGTACTGACTATTCCGCATGCTCATGCCTCCTAATGTCGCTTTTTTATTCAGCGTTAAAACTGGTTTTATTTATTGAGTAAGGATTTTATATAAGCGATGAGAATTTAATATTTGACGGTGAGAAATAATTTTATATTAGGCCTACTAATTTTTATTTGGCGTTGGAGCGTTTTAATATTTTTCGTCAAAGTTTTGACTCTATTACACGTAGATTTTATATTAGCGGGTTGTAGTTTCAGTGGCAATCATCCCAGTGGAATCAAAGGACTGATCATGACATGTTGCCCTTTGATTTGTGACTCTTTGTGTGGTTTATGTTCAGTGAAACGAAGTAGAAGTCAAATCAGAAGTCCGTAAGTCAAGGCTCTGGTGTCGTCCACCTATCTCTATCCAAAAACATCAGCCATAACGCTTGCTTTATTTCTGTATATCTACCCATAAGTAGAAGCCTACAAACCGGAACTACAAATAAACCAAATGAATTTCATATATCGTTTAAGAATAAGCAAATATCAAAATGTGACGAAAGCTATGTACTCACGTCGCTATGCGGACTGAGTTTAGCAGCTGATAAAAATAAATCCTAGTGTAGAAGCGACTATTGTACGGCGCCCTATTGTTATGGCAAGCCGTTTTATCACTTCTACCTTTATTTTACATATGTTGAATTGTTTTCCACATATGTGAATTTCACATATGTTGAATTATTTTTCACATATATTGAATTCTTTTCCACATATGTTGAATTCTTTTCCACATATGTGAATTGGAAAAGAATTCAATATTTGTGGAAAAGAATTCAACATATGTGGAAAATAATTCAACATATGTAGAATAAAGGTAGAAGTCACAAAACGGAATTATTTTCAACATATGTTGAATTCTTTTCCACAAATATTGAATTCTTTTCCAAATATGTTGATTTCTTTTTCACATATATGAATTTCACATATGTGGAAAATAATTTTACATATGTGGAAAAGAATTCAACGTATGTGGAAAACAATTCAACAATTGGCATCTTTGATAACAAAATGCATGGTTTTGTATTGTTGGCTGTAGGCTAAGGGAGGTTTCGACTTGTGGCTCGCTCAATGATCTATATACAGCATGGCTGCATGTCGTTGAAATTATTTAGCGCTTTGTTGACTGCTGGTAACAAACACTCCTGTACAATATGACAGATGTAAATTAGCTTATCCTGTTTATTAGGTATTAATAACAATTTATTGTCCCGGAATAATAAGAGAATCACGAAGCTTCGTGAGCATGGCACATTTCATATTAAATGATAACTAGACAGTCTTATTGCTTTGGAGGGGTTATTACCGTTATTCCCATAAACAGTTGAAAAGCAAAGAAACTGTAATATGACTATATGTACTGTCGTTTTATTTTATAACAGAATGTGTCATTGTTTTGACAATGTATGGACAGAAATGACAGGACCATTCAGAAAACCTTGGACTAAATGGAATGTATTATACAACAATAATACTGTCCTCACTTATGGGCAATATACGCATTTAAAAAAGGGGATTGCCTGAGGCCGGGACTTGCTGGTTAGAGTCTGTCGAACTCTCGTTTATCAATCGTATTTAAGTAAGTCTATATGAAACGTGGACAATCCATCTATACATAAATGAAATACCCGTGAATACGATGTTAAACCCTAAACAAACAAACGAAAAAGAGCTAAAGTCGGATATTTCAGTTATTGTCACACCAAAAGCATCCGCACTGAGTATTAATTATTAATACTATTAATTGTGTGACAGGTGATGAAACTGTCAAAATAAACCCATAGGCAAAGAATAAAATAAGTAGACCTTATAACATGACAGTATAAATAAAACGAATTTCTCTTTGTCAGATTTGTCTGTCTGTGTTCTAAGCTAAGCTGCCTATTGAAAGGTATTTCGACATATTATAAGTCACTGGTGTCACATGCCATTTTAACTGTCCCTTAGAATCTGGACATACTCGCGAATAACAGCGAAAATTGTATTCAGATTTCTTTATAAAATTAAGTTATCAACAGTCCGCTAAAAATTGAGGTCCTTACCAAAAGTTGCTGATGATAAAACAATGCTTCCTCCCTTTAGGTGTCATTTCTTTCATATCCTGGTAATAATGATTGAATGCCATTGTTAAAATCATTTTCAAAGTTTTGCTTGCGTACCAGAGTTGGCGTGTAGAGCTACTTTCAAGTAAAAAATTATAAACTAATGTATGTCATGTTCGTTTGATTTGTTTCTATTTCCTTATCTTTACTGCCAAGGGTGCAGTCTGTTTGAAATTTGTATTTAAATCAAGAAACTTTGAGAGAAAAAGATTATGTTCACGCCACAGCGCAGCTGAAATACCGCTGAATGTGGCGTAAAACACCAATCAATCAATCCAGTCGCAACCTTTCCATCGCATGACGCCTTCTCGCCTTTGTCCACACTCTAGGCACCACACAATTTGGACACAAAAAGGTGAATTTATTTTTTAAAATTTTTTAAACTTAATGCATATTGGAAGAAAATTTTAGCAATAAATCACACCTCAGTGAGTTTCCATTTAATATCTTATATTAAATATATTTAAATCGTTGACATTAGTATTTCGATACACTACATCGCAGACATAGTTCCAGATGTGCCCTCTCATATCATAATCGCATATCAGTCTGCCAGCTTCGAATTGCTCGTTTGTCATACATTTAAGCGCACATTGGCGAACTAGGATTTCAATAGAAATTCACCTTAATGCACGGATATCTGTCATCTGCACATACGGTAGCCAATATAATGGACGTTTAATTAGTTTCTTCTTTTCACGGTTTAAAATCTATTCTTTGCACTGATTATTTCCAGTTTGAGAGATAACTGTAAGACAAATTGTTGACTGAATCTGACAATCCGTTAGGGTACAACTTGATACGTCAATAATTGTAAGATTTGTATAGTCCCTGCTCTCCTTTTTAATACAAAATACTCATAAAGTTTTGCGAGCTTTGTGCTATGGTTTGAATAGCATTCAATCGTTTATCTCATAACATACGTTCACCTAGAAATGTAGTTAGAATGTAAGCGGATTCTCTACTAGTATTTTACTCGAGCATAGTAGCAAAGGCATCGATTGCCCATCTGATTCAAAAATGAGTAATCACATCTGTATTCTTCAGAGACGTAGACAAAATATGGCTTTCAAAAATCCATGATGGGGGCAAGTGATTGAGACAGTCTAATATCCGAATCCAGTCCGAGTACATCGCATTATTTCATAAAGTTCGGTTTGTTTGATTAGGGTTTATAACGCAGTGATCAAGGTTATTTCTCTTATATCATAATTCCAATATAGATATCGTTTCCGAAATTATTTACGCGCCATCGTAAAACAATATATCCGTAATTTGAAATTAAAAAGGAACAGCTTACAATGGTTACTACTAAACAATAGCCCCTTTCTGCCAAAACGTTATTAGAGCGAACGAAGACATTGCAACAACATAGACATTCTGTTCCTAGCCGCTGAAAAACTTCATTTTGGTTGACCTTGCCTAAAGGAACTCGCATAACAAGGTTAGGGAAATATATACACCACTGGCCAACTGTCCCAACCATCGACGACACTGCTCTGTAGGCCAGTTGTTCCAGATGTTAACTATCTCACCCATCGACGCCACTTATCTGTGGCCTAACTGTCCCATAGGTGAACATTTTCGCACATCGACGACACTAATATGTAGCCTAGCTGTCCCATAGGTCAACCTTCTCACCCATCGACGACACTACTCTGGATTGTTCCCTGGAAAAAACGTTCTCAACTACCAACCACACTAGTTAAGAGAGCCTTTTTGGCTATCGACGACACAACTCTGTGGCTTTGTTCCATGGCTGAACAATCTTAACCATCGACAATACTACTCTGGTTTGTTCCCCTGTCCCATAGGTCAAACTTCTCGCTCATCGACGACATTTCTCTCGCTTGTTCCCTGGAAAAACGTTCTCAACCACCAACAACACCACTCTGGCTCTGGCTTGTCAACCTTCTTGCCCATGGACGACACTACTCTGGCTTGTTCCCTGGAAAAACGTTGTCAACCATCAACGACACTAATCTGTAGATAGCTGTTCACTTTCTCGCCATCGTCGGATATTTCGCTTATATGACTAGGGATACGGCCAAGGGTCAGGCTGTTCCATAGGAGAACTCTCTCAACCACCAACGACACTACTCTGTGGCCTAGCTGCTCAACTGGTAAATCTTCCCAAACACTGGCGACACTACTCTGTGGCCTAGCTATTCCACAGGCGAACCTTCTGAACCATCGTGGACACTAACCTGTGGCCTGTTCCATGTGTATATTTGCAAACAGGCACCCCAGTTTTATTGAAAAGAGTTTATATGGGACAAATGCTTTGTTTATTTGATCGGAGTTTTAGGCAGTACTTTTAGGTTATTTCATCCACATGATGACGAGCCAACCCAATGGGCGAAATAAACCTCCTACGCCATTCTAAACATTATTCGCGGACCTACCTGCGGAGATTCCAACTCTAAGGTATCACCAAACCTTCAGGTCTATCGGAAACCAACTTTCAACTCGCAGTGATACTAGTCGAATCACACCGTGGATGGACTACAGAATACTTTGTAAACAAGAACACGTGTTTCACTTTTTCTGTTATTATAAAATCTGACCTTTAAAGGTAAAATGTCTATACTTTGATTTTGGTTCTGTATATACTCACCTCTGAGACAACTCATCCCAGCTCACCCGTACAGATCAATAGACACTTTAGAATTTTTTTTTTTTTTTACAATATTTTACATAAGCGCGATTATGTAAAAAAAATATTAGATCAAGTTCCATGTCTATGCAGCCAGCCGAGGATCGAGTCTTAATTTAACTAAAATTCAGTGCCTGGCTGAGGTCGACACTTTCGATTCCCGTACGTGTTTTAATCTGCAAAAGTTTGTTAACTATAGAATCTGTTAAAACTAAAAAAGTGCGGCCCCAAATATAAGGAAAATATTGCAGAATAAACTCTCCGTTATCCGCTTCGGACTATTCACACATGGTGTGGCGGTTTTATCAGCCGTCTTTGTATTACTGTGGATGCATTTCTGAGGGATTGTTGTGGTTTATGACTCCAGCAGTTGCTCCTGTTCAACATATTAACGTATTTGTTCATTTTCAACGTCAAAGTCATTGCAAAACTTGAGCTTACACCAGTCTCCTTCTTCTTTGCCGTCTGTACCGCGTAACCGTCATGCATAGAATTAATTGACCCATCAACACTTTTTAAAACCACTGGCCTAAGACACCAATTGTCAATTGTAGTATATAAGACTTGCATGATTTTTTTCAGCTTGGCTTCAACCCGGAAGTCAGGAACTATATTATTTTAATTTTAATTTTATCGGATTTATCAAGGTTTTGATTCGGCAAATCAATAAGTGTTTCATTTCTACACCTGATTGAGATTTAAATTTTGGCGAATGTATAGTGTAAACTTCTTTTAATAAAAATACCGAAAAACAGGAGATAATCAGCGAAAAGATGGCACGGTGATACCTTACAGCTGGAATATCCTTGTGAAATCTCGAGGTAGGTCGGGGAATAACGTTTAGAATGCCTTCTGCGCCACTGGCAACAAGCAACAGCCAGACAGAAGAAATAAAGGATAATAAGATGACCTAAAACAAGGGCATCAGAAACAGCTTCATGATGCCCCTTAGTTCACAGAATCACCGCAACAGGAATTTCCCGTCATCCCACCACAACCCTATTGGAATTAAGACAATACGAAAGTTTATTCAATAGGGTTTTATCTTTATTCTCTCAAATATGACAGGCGGAACACAGAAATATGGACACGAATAACCAACTCGTATGAATTGACTGGTTAAGACGAATATACTGGTTGTATGAGATAACTTATAACTTCTATAATCTCTATTTGATAGACTCACATCTTAAGTACGATCTCTTAAGTATAGTTTTAGGAGGAAGGCTGTTTAAACCCTTCCCAAAGTGTCTATTACACATTTATCACAGATATTAGACAACAGCTAAATTGTTATCTGCCTCTCTTGAGATGCTTTTGGGATATACATAATGCCTCTAAACTGACATTTATTGCCTGACTTACTCCTGGGATTTTAACCAGAACATGAGATTAGCTCATCGATTTTAATTAGCCGTCGTCCATGTGTCACTGTTAATAATCTTTCGAAATATGTTATGCAATATAAAATCCTGACATATAATGAATTATTTTAGTATCAAGTTATTTAGAGGCGTAGAATTTTCACACTTTACAATCTATGGTTGTGTAAGAATGGCTAATAGATAATACAGAATAACACCGTTATCCCATCGGGCAGAACTTTAAATTTAAATTAGTCATCCAATCAGGGTAGTGCTTCAAAGAAGATTATTGTTTATTAAGAGGTTAACGCAATATAGTCTTACTTCAACCACACTTTTCACTACGTGAGGCGCTATTTGTTTGTGCCGTACACAATTTGACATCTTGTCGTTTTCATTCAAATTCTCATCTTGTAAATGACGGTTTTTACGCAAACGATAATTATAATGCCGTACAGATAGAAAGATATGTTCTTGGGGAGGGTGAAGGTAGACGGGGGTCAGTTTGAATATATCTGGTAGAAAACGTCGGTAAAGGGAGAATGGAAGGCGAAAGGGGGGGGGGGGGTGAAGGTGAAGGGTTCTTTCAGTTTGAATAGATCTGGTCAAAACGTCTCGCGTTTAGCAGTTTTATTGCTACACTCCTTACCGCATTTATTGTCTCGGTGGCATAATTTCAACTAGGCAACGTTTACCTTACGGGCAAGCAGAAAGTCTTTAAGGTATGTATTTATTTGTTAGATTTAGTTCACACCTGACTTGGAATCGGCCGGTGATACTTTGATACTTATTAGCAAATACCCTAAAACATATCTGCACCGTGTTACCATTACACCAGAGAAAGTATCGATGGTTGACGGGAGATGCTGGTGTCCTGGTCGAAGGACATATATTTTTATAAGCAATCACACTGGCACAGGTATGTAGATTAATTAAAATGGAAGAATCATCTTATGGTCAAGATAACTCCCAGAGACAAGTTTCTTAATAAACCTTAATCTCGAGTTGTGTTGAGGGTAACCCATATAGACATCTCGAGAGAAGGTAATTACCATTAATATGGTGTATACAATTTTGTTAAAAACGTAGCTTACAAGATATTTGGCATCGGTCATCAATAAGTCAGCTTACAAATAATTATTTCAGAGATACAGTGATTAACCAATGAATATGTCTGTTAAGGACAATGACTTAGAACCTGTCTGATACAGAGGGAAATTACAAAAATCTCCTGTGTATATTCCCGTTTTTGATCTCTTTTCTTATGGCTGTTCCGAGCTTCAGTAAGTGATAGGATATGGAATGAGTGATATCGGGTGAAATACAGGGGAAAATGGCATTACCGAATGACCAATATTTCAGTTATGATATTGAAGTAAGCAAACAAAGTATTTATAATAAAAGATATGTAAATTAGCGTACTGATCTAAATAAAAGTCAACAGTATATTGGTTAATAATTGGTTAATAACATTTCTTCATTACGTGGCTATCGTTACGTTAAAGGAAGATAAGGTACAAGGCTGGGTATTTCTTGTAACAGAATGATCGGTACTCAGTGACTTATACAAGTACTGTAAAAACAATACGGGTTGCGTGTCTACCATTGAGTATTCTCCTTTATGAGTAACGGTGGCCATCTGCGGCCTCCAAATGATCCGTGTAAATTGCTTTAGAGTAATGGTTGTTATAGTCTCTTTTTACTATGTGACCACTACTCAACATCACAGGCGTTTACACCGTTTGGTTGATATTTCATCTGCACGACAGGAATTAACCAGCTTCATTCTCGAGAGATGAGTACTCTATTTTAATAAACATTGACTAAATCAACCAGCACACGATAGTTTTCATAGTCCCCCGTACAGTAACTTGAGGACGAAGACCCTTGGTAATACAAATTAGCGGCAATGTGATCCGCAGAGTGTTTTTCAGCTAGTTAAGATTGAAGCCACACACCGTTAAGATGTAGGCGGTCAGAGTGACCTTGGCTGAAAATGACCTGCAATAGGCAGGTGTGGAACCTGAGTTGCTCTGAAAAGCCGGCCAGTAGCTACGATAAGGATTTTCTACAAAAACAAGCGAGCGTGTGTGACAAACACGATGCAGTCGATTTTCTAAGATCAATGGGCTGCACAATGTCCTTCAATTACTGAAATTAAAGGAAAGTCTAGCTGTTCATGTATCTTCTACAGCGAAATAATTTATTTCGTCTCCGAAAATCAATGTTATTGGCACAAGATGAGATTGAAGTGCAAACATAATCGACAAATGGAATAATATATGTGTATATTGTTCATAAAATGATTAGTAACATTTGTTGAAGTAAGAGTTTACATGCTATAACCATATGCAACGGTAGCGCACAATAATGCTAAGAACCTTTTGTTGACTTTTTCTCTTTCATTTCATTTCTTCACCAGGGATGCGAATGCACGCTTATATAAATAATAAGTAATTTTAATAAAAAATAAGATTCTATATTTGTTTTAAGGATTAGATTCTAGCGAGACAAAAAAGGGCTTATAATATCCCATTTAAGTCGCAGAACAATTGAGCGCATGCATGTTTAAGACAATGTCGGGTGTGCTGAATAAAATACCAACGTGGACAGAATAAGTCATACAACATATATGTTGTTATTTATATTATAAGAAAATATATATATTGAAATAGAGGATTCATCAAACGGTCTGGAGAATAATTTCAAGAAAATGATCTTTCATTAGAGACTTAAAAAGTGAAAATGACTTATTCCACTCTCAGGAGGTAATAGTTTGTTACCTACGGATGGAGGAACAGTGCGTGTGTGTGGGTGTGTGTGTGGGGGGGGGGGGTATTTGTTTGAGAAGAATTTATCATTCTTGACACACGAGTGGAAGGAGGTGGCATGGTACGCATTGTCTCAAACAACATGACAATATGTGAAAAAACGATATACAGTGAACAATATACCAATCCGTTTTTTTTTTTGTTAAGAATATGTCAAAGTAAAGACGAGGCGTTCGGAATGTCGATGGTCATTGATATATACAAGAAACACCACGGGGCCTAACACAGATCCGTTTTGATTTGTTTGTTTGTTTGATTCGTGTTTAACGTCGAACTCAAGGGTATTTCACGTATATGACTGTCCACTTCACGCTGTACACAGCCTTATTATGGTGGAAAACCGGGAGGAAACCTCGTAAAAACCACCCCCGCCATTGCTGGAGCCACAACATGTGACTCGCTCATGTACATGATGGTGGAAAGGCGGACTCGAACCCGTGAACGGCAAATCGAAGCATGTTCAGTTCAGGAAGCGCATTTGAACAGGAGTGACTTTATAGATCCAGAAAAGAATCCAGTTTGAAAGAAGCAATTACTGATATGTTACTATTTAAGAATCAGTGCTAGGTAGGTGTGGCCTAATTCGTCCAGTTATGTCATGCATTATCAATTCCCGAAAGCCCCGACCGCAACGCATTTTGAATCATGTTGAGCTATAACGTATTAGTAACAAATTGATTCTATACAAAAATGTCTGGAAAAGGTTTATTACGGACAGCTGAACATGTAACAAATAATGGTGAATATTCCACAATGTTAAAACTGCCGATTTGCTTGTTTGTTTGTTCGATTGGGGTTTAACCGTCGTACTCAAAAGCATTTCACTTATATGACGACGGATTGTCCACTTCAAACTGCACCTAGCCTTATTACGGTGGAAAACCGAGAGAAGACCTCGTAAAAAATCAACCCCGCGATTGCCGGAGCCACAACATGAGACTCATTGATGGGCTATTGTTAAGACACGGCCCCCTCTGCCTCGTAGTATTTTACATAATGCTTTAACGAATTTAAGCAACATAAAGAGATTGATTTGTTTACTAATTCGTGTTTATTTATCCGCAGTGTATTTAATTAGTAAACAAGTACATTTACAGTACGATAAAGGTGAGCTTTTATGTCAGGCTGATGCGGAAAGTGATGTATAGTATTGGGAGGGTCAACACAGAACTGCTTGCCTCGCATGAATTGG
>JAVFBW010157133.1:0-11881 GCA_034783835.1 Mopalia ciliata
AGTAGGACGTTAAACCCCAATCAATCAAACAAACACACAGACAAACAAATCAAACAAACAAACATAAACAGAGGCTCACGAAACAAATAGTTAAATAAGTCAAGGAAAGCTGATACATCAACCGTGAAAACAAATGGGGTCTTGTCAACAATAATTCTGGTGAATTGCTATAACAAATTATCAAAGACCATGTCAACGGAAACAAGCCATCTAAATACCCGGTAACATCACTGCGATCGGCCATAGTTGATGTATGAAATCGTATATTCTGGTTACCCATGACAACATGGTTCGAGGTTTCCTCCCGATTTTCCACCGTAATAAGGCTGTGTACTGTGTGAAGTGAACAATCAGTCGTCATATATGTGAAATACCCTTGAGTACAACGTACAAATAAACAAACAAACAACATGGTTAAACATATGTGGTACATCCTGATATGTTATGAGTATTTAGTGAGAAATCGCTCGTCAAATGCGTTAAGTTAAGCTTTAATTAGTCATTGCATCTGGAAAACAGTGTGTGTCGTTCCGGCCGTAGAAACCCTTGGAGACAGTTAATGAATATTTCACTCAGAAATAATACAGTTATTTTTTGCTTAACGTGACGACCATACGTCATGTTAATAAACATGGATTAATCTTTCATTTCCGATGAGATTTTGTTTTACGCCCTCGCTCTCTCTTGAGGGAATCATACGACATGGATTAATTTATAGACTTTTTTGATATTGCACATGCTTCAGCTCATCAAACTGACTTCTGATAGCTTTGTCAATCGAAAGGAAGGTAATATATTTATTTCTGTCTCAGTATGAACACGATACGCCATCTTAGAGAAGGCTTAATAGACACTTAGTTTGGAACAGGACACCAGATGAAATTCACATTCCCTGGAGATAAGCTGTCCATACTTCGCAATATTCTAATATATTCATTCCACGCGGATTAAGGTATAAATAAATACCTTAAATAAATAAATAAATAAATAAATAAATAAATAAATAAACTTCGTTATAGGGAAAGGATTTTCCTGATTTATCTTGCGTCGTGTGTCAGTTGTACATTCATTAACTAGCGCTCGTCTGCCAGACCCGCGCCTATGATGATGTCTTTTGACCAGTCCTATGGATATGAACTTTTCAGGTTAATGCAGATGTGTGTGTGTTTGTGAGTGTTTTGCTCCTATCTCCGGGTTTTATTTCTGATTTTCTATCAGTTACCTTTAACCCTTTAGGGACAAACGTAGGGCCTATCATTTATAATACAACATCCAAGATGCCATACAAAAAATACCCTTCGGTACAAAGTTTTAGCCAATTGTATAGCTTTCAAGGTAAGACAACAAAGTGATGTCCTTCTGCGAAATAGCGTTAACGGTTTACGGCAAGGGAGGGCGAATCCACAATTTTTAACTGAAGCCGTATAGCGAATATTGCACATAAAGTGGCAACGTCATTTTGCAAAGGGACATCACCATGTGGTCGCAACGTCATGATACGAAACCCCTTATTAAAACAGGTGTCGTCGTTTTCTCACTCGGAACGGCTTGTCGACGAATTCTTTACGAAGTTTCTGTTAACTAATGCATTCAGAGAACAACATCCGGGGTCTAAAATCTGCTGGCTGTGTTGGTTCGTTATGAGCCAATAATTAATCAACATACTTACAAATTATTTGTATTCTGTACGTGACGACCATAGGTCTTTCTAACAAATCCACCGTGGAAACCATCGTTAAATATAGTAAACAAGACTAATTTCTCATATGTTGAGGAGATTTTGTTTAAGCCCATGGATCCGCACAGATATGCTTTGGATCACTGACACGTTATCAAGGCCGTAACGACACAATACAATAATTGTAATAACAATCACGTTGTGTTGACTATACTAAACTTAGTCACAAATTAACAAAACTAATAACATTGGGTTTAACTGAAGTTTTCGGTATCTCGGTTGGTTTTTGCGAAATTATATTTTCCAATTGCAAATAATTGCCCTATCTGTAACATACCCAAGAAACAAACCTATATTTGCGATCAATCATTATCTTGTATTTCGAGATGTTTGAGCTGTCTTTTTGTTTCAGACTGTAGCCATTACGGACGTGCCAAAAATGTTTAACATTTTCGAATATTTGACAACCCGATTCTTCATCATCTATCATTATGCAGACAAGTCCGTGTTATTCAATGTGATAATTCAGTAGATGACGCCTCGAATGTAATATGATAGAGCAATTTCCGTGTATTCATTGCATATTTAAGAAAAATCCAAGGAGACAGATATTTGCCATTCCGTATCTGTGCTTGGGAAGCATGTCTTATAATTGTGTATCAATGACAACCCGTCCAAACTAGTTGTTCAGTTAGTTGTGCGGGATGTCCACTGACGATGATGGTTCTTAAGTCCCAGAAAGCATGACCAAATGGAACACTGTAATGAAGACCCTGACGTCAAATTGTAACGATGATAGAAAAGCTTGTTAGATAGGATTTACGTCAGATTGGACCACTCCTTTGAAGAGATGCTAATGTAATTTTAACCATATCCCTTCTCCCAAAGGGAATAACAAAAACGGCTAATAAGATACCTTTATATTCCTCATTATTAACTGTCCATTCCAATAAGGTTTTGACCATCAAAGGAGAAATATCAACCCACGGCTTTCTGGAAATATAGATAAATTTAGATTCGAGGCTCCCACAACAAATGCATAGCGCTGTTTTTAATATTACTGTAATATTATTAACCTGTCTATTACTTTGGCTGACCTTTATGTGACTTACCAATGCTAACATGCCTGATGGTTTGGAAGGAGCTGGTGGGGTCTGTGATGTCTTTATATTTCGTCTTGGGTTGGCCTATTTTGTCCTTGTGTGCTGCTACTGGTGTCCCTTGGAGTGGTTTCTTCCACTCGAAGGGATCTCTTTGTCTGACGTGAAATAGCCTTAAGTACGGCATTAAACCCACACTAATGAAGCGAACTTCGTTACAAGTTTTCTGATTAAACGATTCCCGTCCGATTTGGTGGCAGAGAGATGCATATTGGCACAAACTTCATCCTTCATCTCCAAAGTTTATGGTTTGGCTGTGACCCGTTTGTTCAATGCCTCTTTAGGTTGAATAATAGATAAGAGGACGTCACTGAAGTGGGTAAGCCTGACTGATTAAACTCTGTTGGAATCGTTGTTTATTCAGGTTTGCTGATTGTCATATTTCATGATTCAATTTGACAATGCCTGAATCTTTATCTATATTACCTATTGATTTTAGCCTAAATTGGTCTGCATTGCCATAGTGACTTAATATCTTTAGTACTTGTTGCCATGGTAATTAAGACGAATTTAGCCAAGTGATAAGTCACGCTACTCCATGGCATTGTTTATAATCCCGTGTTAAATGAGTTAGACCCGTTCACACAGATAGTTGGTGAATATTACGTGGAAACAAATACACCTCTAGAACTATCGATACACAGCATAGGCAACGTCTATCATGGCACTTCATTGCTTATTTATGATATATATAAACAACATTTTGTAGGAAAATTCTAGAAATAAATTGATCTTTATTGACATGGTGACATAATACCTTCAGTACTACATTATCTACAATCCCGTGTTACAAGTCAATGACTGTGACACGTGACCGTGCACACAAACAGTAGGTGAGTCTTAACTAGAAACAAACAATACACCTCTAGAACCATCGATTCACAGCGGAGACAACGTCTATCATGTCATTTCATTGGATATATATTTAATATCAACTATCCTGTTAGAAATCAGGGGGCTGATTGTTCAATCATCCTAGGTTGGGTGCTAAACGCTTTTGTCCGCTCTACAGCTAGCGACAATAAAATATCGTATTGATAAGTCCCAGCCGACTGATGGCATACCCTTCAATATCACTTCCTGGATATATCGGTTTGTGTGCGACCGATAGCTTTGACAATATTCTGTCATGGTGAAATTGTTAGAAGCCAGCCAATCGACAAGAATCAACACTCTTTGCCAGAGGGCGTGTCTTTGTATTTCGTTTGACATTTTTATTGGTCAGTAATTATATCATATCTGTAATGTTGAAAATTGTTCTGTCGTTTCTAGTATGTCATGAACAGGCTGGGCTGGTACTCGACATGGCAATATAACGCTGGAAACTGTTTGCGAACTGGAGTGTTTGTTTGATTTGGAATATAATTTGCTCCCTTGAACATACATTATTTAAGCAACATATGGAAGAATAAATTGATAAAGATGTATATCAGGTGAATCCAGAAAATAATCCACGATACTGACACTCACCTGCTGCATGTCTCCATGATGCTGTCAGTGTTAAAGGGCAGTATGAAGCAGATATGTATGTGTTGTCATGAAATAAAAAGGCTATGTTTTGTGATAGGCCTATGTGGTTGCATCCTCCCATTGGATCGGCGTTAATCCCGAATCAAACAAACCACTTATAGAAGTGAATCTAATATCTGAGGTGTTCAACCCACATTTAAATTCCTGTCCCGAGCAATCGCTCAAGGTGTGTCAATGCTTCATGAAAATGATCCTAATAGCTGAGGTGGTCAATAAAATCAAGACGTGACTCGATTGTTCTAGAGTTATATTGTTTGTTCTAATTAATATTTATTAGCTGTCTCTGCACGAACACAATTCTAACCCATTGACTTGTAACACGGTACTGTAGACAATGCCGTGAAATCGTTTTGTGAAACAGTACCCAAGATTGAAATATGTTGCCATTATTTAGTGGAAACATGACATATTGCATGAATACATCTGGAAAGCAACGATTCTAACAGAATCTTTCAGACAGACTTAGAAACCCACCAGTAGCGTCATCTCATCGTTTATTAAATGTAATAATACATTTGACACAACCATAAAGTTTGATAATCAATGATAGGGTTAGTGGTAATCAAGGTTTACAAGCAAATGCAATCGATCAATAAAACAAATTAAAAATTGGTATGGTTTGTGTTTCTTCGTCTCATTGGTGTACTCACCGGAGAAGCTGTTCAGTTCAATATCAACTGCTTCAGATAATGAAAGTTATTCCTTAACAGCCACCTTACTGTCACAAGACATGTCTTGATACACGGTTCGTGTAGACATGTTGATAGAGAATCACGAAACATCCCAATAGGCAAACCTATTACATTGATCGGCGGTCAGTTATCATACAGGCTTTACAGTGATTGGTATGTGTATCTAACTGACCAGATCTTTCTTGATCAGCAAGTGAATAGATAGTTCGGTCTCAATATTCATAGTCTGTAATATAAACCCTTAACCAGATTAAACCAGTAATCCATATGGGGGATTAATGAAAACGCATACTCGCTCGCCAAGCGATCTTTTCCAAGCTTCTCGACCCTTGGGGAAGCGTGTACCTGAAAAGAGAACATACAGGTGCGCCCTCTGCTAATAGAAGTTAAAAGCCAAACTAACCCCAAAATGTTAACGTTTTTTGTTAAAATAAGTTCAATCTTCCACCAGTGCTATGTAAAGTGAGCAGATGCTTCTTGGGAGTATAGGACTGCTGTCATTGCCCAGAGAGTTAATGTTAAAGCCGGAGTTAAGCGCTTTTTCTTAACACTCGACATTAGCTGGGGGTTTCCCAAAACGAAACAACAACAAAACATATATTACAGCTCCAGACAACCTGTGATTCCAGATTCATGTAATACATTACTTATGGAGCTTAAAAAATAAACGGTCATTATGGTAGACTACTTTTGTCCCTTTGGCTTATAAACACAAAAGTATTTCCAGATAAGAGTAACGATTGCATACCGCTCTTACCCACGGGTACCCTGGTGGAATAAATTGGTAAGGATTAAGCACATTTTTCAATCTTCAAATTCGCTAGGCTTTGAAATTAATTTCTCTGATTTAAATTATTCTTAATACTGGCAGAGTACATTGTATTTTTGTTTCTTTTGAAAGACCACATCGCTGAACAGAATAAGACAGACCGCCGACAAACCTTACATTATAACTTTTTATGTGAGATAATTAAAGCACGTAAATAATGGTAACGTGTTTAAATTATCCTAAAATCTTCAGCCACCTTCGGTTCCTCGTTCACAAATATTGGACAACTCCCGTCATTCGTGCATTATACAATCCAATATACCATGGTTAACCATAATTTATCTTCTAAATGTACATATAGTTTGTCTAAATCAATTTTCGTCTCGCCAATTCTCTCCGTAATTGGCCTTCTTGCCTTCCGGCTCCATCGCTGCAATTGAGACATACACAGACCGCTGCTCTATATTCCGTAACTCATCCATATATATGAACTAATTTTCTGAATTGAACGGTTCATTCGTAAAGCTTCAGTCTAGTGTGTAGTTTAGTAGATTTATATGTAGGTTTATAATACAATTACTAGCTGTACTGGAGTTTTTACCGTCGTCTAAGCTTTTAATAAATGTAACATATTTACTAGTTTCCCTGGCGGATTCAGACTGAATACTATATAGTTTGTAACAGACTATTCCGTGAAAATCCAATTAGGGCAAACTTGTGTTTCCTAGGGGAGTAGACTTTTCTCTAAAACTGACTTGAGTGTTAGTTAGTTACAGCTTTTGCAAAGGAATCTTGAACTTTGCATAGGTGTGCTGCATGTATTTTATTTTTGATTTTTTTTACAGAATAGTTTAATGGCGAAAGCGATGAAAGTTGATTTACATCATACCTACATGAATGACTTCTTTCTCACAGGCAAGAGGCAGTTGATTTCTTGGTATTATAGGTTGAAGGTAAGAAATACGATTTTTGGATGCATGAGAAAAATGATAAACTTTCTGTCTTGTTTATTTGTTACACGCAGTAATAAACGGTATTTTAATCAATTTAACTCTGTTCTACTTACAAAACAAAAGGAAATGTCGTGTCTGAAGTCTGCGATATCTATAAACTCGTGTTGCTTTACAGTCGCTGGGACACAGTGCCATAGATAACAAAAGCGTATTTCTAAGTCATTTTTCGTATTAGTGACTTGCAATGTTATTGTCAACGACAGCGCACAGTGGAAACATTTACGGAAAGGGTTTACTACATTTTCACGAATATGTTAAGTGTTCAGAAAAACAAATATTAATTAATTTCTGTTTGGGTGGTGTCAATAAGTAAAAACAATTTCTACCGGTACTTGATTTATCTCCTATAGGCATTCGTGTATATGCTTATTTATTCATCATTTATATTTCAGTCAGATGTAACTTGGTTGTGTTTCCAAAGTCAGTCTCTGGTGGAGCAGGTGCGTGTCCGGAGCTAGTGTCTGTCAATCTCTGGTGGAGCAGGTGCGTGTCCAGAGCTAGTGTTTGTCAAGTCTCTGGTTGAGCAGGTGTGTCTAGAGTTAGTGTTTGTCGGTCTCTGGTGGAGAAGGTGTGTCTAGAGTTAGTGTTTGTCAGTCTCTGGTTGAGCAGGTGTGTCTAGAGTTAGTGTTTTGTCAAGTCTCTGGTTGAGAAGGTGTACATAGAGTTAGTGTTTGTCAGTCTCTGGTGGAGCAGGTGGGTGTCCAGAGCTAGTGTTTGCCCGTCTCTCGCGGAGCAAGTGTGTCTAGAGTTAATGTTTGTTAGTCTCTGGTGGAGCAGATGTGTGCAGTGGTATCGTTTATCAGTCTCTGGTGGATCAGGTGTGTGCAGAGCTGGTGTTTGTCAGTCCCTGGTGAAGCAAGTCCGTGTCCAGGGCTAGTGTTTATCACCAAAATAATGTTCATGCCAGAGAATCCACCAATTATCAGAATAGCAAACTCGGGATATAAGTGAAGCCCCATTGAGTACCACGTTAAACACCAATGAATGACATACTATTTCTTCGAAATGTTCCCATTTCTTTCAAAATATCAATTATGTTTGTAAAACCAGAAATTGACTTTAAACTTTAAACATACTCTGGTCAACATAAAAAATATCCAATTTGTTAAAGTGTTTATTGAATTTAAAATAAAGCGATATTGACAAATGATACAGCGTGTAACCATTAGAATTGGAATTTTAAATCTTTCATAGAACCAACCCTTTGATACTAAACTATCATTTATGAAAGATCTTAACGTCGATATTTGAAAGATTGTGAATGTTGCGGATAATTTGTAACACTTTACCATTCGCAATGGAGTTCAGATGTATCCGAAGAAAATGTAAATTGACAAAATAATGTCTGTCAGCCGACAGATT
Organism: Mopalia ciliata; assembly: GCA_034783835.1. NCBI lineage: Eukaryota > Metazoa > Mollusca > Polyplacophora > Chitonida > Mopaliidae > Mopalia > Mopalia ciliata. The sequence continues at coordinate 8,205 of JAVFBW010157133.1, forward strand.
TATTTTTTCTCAGAGACTTCCAGAAGAAATGTTCAATGAACTCTGCCATTATCAACAATAGAAAAAATCCGCAATTTAAATCTTAACACCAATTGAAATTGAAGCCTAGCGATTTGAAGGATTTGAAAAAAGTGCTCAGTCCTAATCACTTTATCCAAACCTTTGAAACTGTGGTTTAATTTTTATTTGCATTTTCGTTTTTGGGCCTGAAAGGCCAAGACATATAGATGAACTATCATCACGACCGTTTATTTTAAAACTTCATAATTGATGTACTACGGGAATCGCTTGCCGTCTGAAGCTCTAATAGATTGTCACAAGGCGATATTTGTTAAAGCTGTGACGTTTCTGTCTAGGAGAAACGCCCTGCTAATGTCGATTCTTAAAAATAACCTTCTGGCGCTTAACTCCGACTAAAACGTTACATGTTGTTACGCTGAGGTTTTAGTAGAATTTTTCATTATTTCGTTATCTTAGGAATATCTTAAAATATCTTAAAAGCTCTGTATACACAGAACGATTAGCAATAATATATTTCCCATATATACACATACCAGAACAATGTTTATGGGATGCATGATTACGTTTTTTTTATCAATATAGAAAGGTTATCTCCCAGGAAAGATTCCATGTGTTTATTTATTCACGTTAAAATCTTGGTAACATCTCCAGGAATATACCGAAAGGATGTTAATCCTTATGCCATATACAAAGCAAAGGCTTATATAATATAAGTCACCTGTTCTGAATACACCTGTTCTGATTTCTAATAATAACTCACCTGTCAAAACTTTGAGATAAGCCATCCTAATCAAGTAGATCAATATGTGGAAATCTTCAGTTATGACATGGTCTGAAATTAAGAAACTATTTATAAAACAAATTTAAAGCTGCACTACATGTCGCTCCGTTTAACGATGAAAAATATATTCAGCCGTGACATGGTCTCAGAGTAAGGAACTATTTATGAAATGAATCCAAAGCTTCACGGCATGTCGCCGTAAGCTCCATTAAAAATATGGAAGAATGTTTTGGCATATTACCAAATGAGACAAGCACCTGAAACCCTTATTGTCATGCAAGATGGATTAACTGGTATAGACTAAACACCCTGGAACTTTAGAATCATGTGACTATAGACATACAGGAAACACTTTACGTACATAGGGAAATTGGGAAATATCTAGCATACTTTTTATGATAAAGCCTGAGACAATGGTATTCAAATATTGCATTATCAATAAATATAAACACTTTTAAAGAACTAAGTTTAGCCGTATTCGACTGACTTTGAATCAAATAAACGTCTTTTTTTCCCGCGAACAAACATGCATGAAGAAAATCCAAAATACCTATATAACCAATTGAGAAACATAAATATTTCAACAGACCAAAGCACTTCACATTTTGGCTTATACTGTTGTATACCTTTACCATCATATATAAGTGAACTAGCTTCGAAGACGGCTTCAGACCAAATCAATCAATCGATTAATAAATCAATCCATCAATTCACCCATCACATCAATCACATCCAATATCAACAGTATTTCGTTATTTTGAGATAATGCCTGAACAACAGCTTTTTGATTAGGAAATATGTTCAAGCTAAGATCCGTCAGGGAATCGAACCCCAATCACCAAAATAATAATGTCATCAAATCTAAATAACCTCCTACTTATATCAGTAAAGCAAAGATCTGCTTGGACACATTTACACCTTGTTTGTTCCGATTGAGTACACCTCAATTTTATTGCAATCACATTTAAACAGCTTCCCGTGTTTTGTTTGTCCCAATTGTGATCTGACGTCAAGCGATTGGTTAAAAAAATTGATCAATAACCGAACCGCCAAAGGTGTTTGCTGACGTACCACAGTTAACCATTCCCATATGTAGGCTTTCAATATGGCTTATATCAGCTTGAACCGGTATTTAACATAGCCTTGTGTTATCAGGAGTTTAATTGGGCTTATGATAGGCGACTTTTGGTAAACCTCGAAATGTCTGTACAATGTTACTTAGGCCCTGACATCAACTCGTAGCTGTGACAAACACAGCAAGCGAAGACTTTTATATCTAATTTACGTCAGATTGGGACACTCATTTTGACAGATGTTAATGCAATTGTACTATATACCTTCTCTCTAAGCGAATAATAAAGACCGCTAGTAAGAGACTAATATATATATTTCATTATGATGTGTCCATTTCAATAAGGGTTTTTACACTATAGAAGAAATATAAACCTAAGGTTTCTGGAAATATATACATAAATATTTATACCCAACTCCTTTCCATACTAAGCTTATATAACGAAAGCAAAGTGTTGTTTTTGAATATGGCTGTAATTCAACCACCAACCAGTCGTCTGTGTCATATGAATGCAATAACCACTAGTATGGCGTTAAACGTTGATCAAACAAACACATTTAACAGAGTTTAAGTTAGAATCATTCCACAGATGCTTTATCATTTACCGATAAACCGATTGTCATCATCCCCAAATGTTACGGCTTTGTTGTCACTCTTTGTCCAATGCCTCTTTACATTAAATAATGGATGAGAAGACGCCACTGATGTGTGGGTACGCCTGTGTGATTACACCATGTTAGAATCATTGTTTATTCAGGTTTGCTGTTTGCCATATGTCGGGATTTAATTTGACAATGTCTGAATCTTTATCTACATTGAGTATTGATTTTAGCCTAAATTAATCTGCATTGCCATAGTGACTTAATATCTTCAGTAGGCCCCTACTTGTTGCCATGGTAATTAAGACGAACTTAGCCATGACCTGTGTGATAAGTCACGTTTCTCCATGGCATTATCTATATTACGGTGTTACAAGTCAATGCGTTTGACATGTATCCGTGTGTACAGACAGTTGGTGAATTTTACTAGAAAAGAACAATATACCTTTAGAACCATTAACCTCCCGCGGTCGTGGCTTAGTGGTAGGGTGTGCTCTTCTTAAACTGAGTCTGCTTCGATTTACTGTTCACGGGTTCGAGTCAACATGTCGACCCTCAGGTATATGAGTTAAGACAGTCAGGAGTAAAATATGCGACTCTTATATTTTCGCTTTTTTTGCGGGTATTTCCAAGGGATGATTATATTAACATTATATATATTTAGAAAGCAGAAGATTTCAAGATTCTAAATATATTGTCATATTATGATTTCTTTTCTTTTATAATGACAAAAAAAAGAAAAACCTCAAATATTTTTTGTAAACGGACACTTGTTTATAGCTCTTATTTTTCTTAGATGGTTTGAGATTTTGTGTCCAAATGTCTATGTAGACCGGTATTTAAACTAAAAAACGTGATGGGGCTTTTTAAATTCAAGTTAGTTTTTGAACAATTGATAAAAATTTATGTAAAAAATAAAAATCTGCCCTTAAAACAATATTTGCTAAATACTTTCAAAACGAAAATCAATATTAAAAAAACTGCATGACTGTTTTTTAAATAATGGCTTTAAGATTGTCTGTGCCAAATTTCAAAGACTTAGTGCAAATAGTTTACGAGAAATAAACGATTTAATCATAAAAACCAAGCAAAATGAAAGCTGAGAAAACAGCCTACGCCTATGAAAATGATTGAACTCGGGTTTGTTTCAAGATTACTCCAATAAATTTAATTAACAACATGTTTTTTTTATAATTGAATGAAA
>JAVFBW010157144.1:0-11881 GCA_034783835.1 Mopalia ciliata
AGAAACCTTAAGAAACTTTATATTTTGTTTTCAAGAATCTTTACATTATTTGAAAACACCTTGAGTTTGCCAAGAAACCCTACATTTGCCCAGGAAATGTTTTATTTTGTCAAGAAACTTTCTGTTTTGTCAAAAAATTCTACAATCGGTCAAGAGAAATTTTATTTTGTCAAGTCTTACATTTCGTCAAGAAAACCTTACAATTTATCAAGAACCTTAGTTTGCCAAGAAACCTTACGGTTTGCTAAGAAAACTTATAGTTCGCCAAGGAAACTTAAGCTTTTTCAAGAAAATTGACAGTTTGCAAAAATACCTTTTAGTTTGCAAAGAAACCCTAGTATTAAGTAAGAAACCTACAGTTTGTCAGGATGCCTCGCAGTTGTTCAAGATACCTTAAACTTTGCGAAGAAACCTTTACATTGTGAGTCAAACCTAATCTGCACTTTTGCGATGTTATGTTATGACACTCGTTGTAAATTGACCTATCCAGATCCAACTTTGATAATAAAACACTATAATTGAGACTTGTTCATCACGGTGGCACTAACTCCTTTGTCTGCGGAAAAGTTTGACATAGTTGACACATAAAGATCTTTATTCTCTATAATTATCTTAATTATCTGGCTATGTCTTCTTGGATATCGCTGATCACGAATATATTTATTGTAAAATCAAAATTTTATTCTTTTAAAAATAACGTCTGTAAATGGTAAAATCATTTATGTATTTATAATTGTCGACAGTACGCTGTAAGGTAAAGACTACGGTAAAGTTTCTGCAGTATATCTATCTTTCGAAAGCGCGCAGTGTGTTTAAAAAGGTCATCATAATATCGCTGGATCTTTAGATTTCTATAAAAACTTGAGATTCTTTCTAACACATTTGTGATATAGGCTGTATTTTGCCCAGCTAGATCGATGTTTGCTTGGATAATTCCTCACAGCTCTCTCTCTTTGATAGCGATCTTAGCCTTCGTAGCAGGTTAACTTATTAAAAGGAGGCCTATACAAATAAACCTTCTAAATATTCTTAATGTCTTGGTTCGAGGACATTCATTTGCCGTCGCAAATTCCTATAATCCTGATATCCAGTGTAGAAATATTAGACTTCGCCTCCTGAAAAACATGCTTAAATTTTATGACATAGCGTCAATTTGTGTTCCTAGAGGTAGCTTAACAACCTATCGTGTAGTAGATTAAGTTCACCAACGAAAACGTGATGGCGATAGTTTGGTGATTACAATTCTTTGAATAGTATCTACGAGTCGTACACACGTTCTCTTGGGGGTAGTTTTACCTTAAGATGGAAGGAAACGTTAAAGATCAGGTTAATTAATGTGTTCACCGGTTAGGTAGAATGAGAGCTATGAAGACCTATTAAAGTAAAATACACAGAAATTAGTCATCACCGGGAACGTTTTCAATGCAGTAAAAATACTGGTAATGACGTTCTCTGTATCATTAGCATCCCATTATTTAACCTAGAACCACAATATAAATGGAATGAAATGACGCATATTGAGTATACTCTTGAGTGTGTATTGTGAGAGGGAGGGAAACAACATCGTTTAAGACATTCGTTCTTAATCCGTCTGTTTACAAAAATCACAAATAAACTATATGAGTTTATTTGTGATTTTGTACAGCACTAATGTTATGTCTCTGTACTTATGTTAATAATGGGATTGGCTTTAATGTGCGGAATAAACACTGCCATTACCTGTGTATGGTTATTTATGTCTTCAAAAAAATTTCTAAGCACCATATAACATACTCAGCATTCCGTAACAAAGAGACAAGCACACGTACTCAACAAACCATCACACTGGGTAGTTTATTGAGGTCTTCAAGAATTATTCTTTATTATGACTCCACTCTTCTACTATATGTATTATGTGAAATTATGATAATAGTAATTTACTTCAGACTGAAGTCTAACAGAAACGTGGAATAAAACAATACAAATCTTTTTAACAAAACTACATTGCCCTTCGTACTCAGGGTATTTCACTGATATAGCGACATTGCACCACTAGGGATCAATGAAAAACCGGACACAAATGTCGCAAAAACCACCCTACCATCTTGGCAGTCAATTGAAATCTTCCGTGTTATAAATATGCAATCTCTACCAGAGTTTTCATTCTATTTGATTTAAATCATCGGCGCCTTACCTCCACGCCCTGCGTACAGCCCACTCGATCATAGCCTAAACCATGAAAATTGTGAATGTAGTGATAATCGCCAAAATGAGATCAATTGTGCGGTCGTAGCCAAGCAAATAACAGCTGTATAAACACAACAGACTATGCTATGATGTCAGTTGTAAATCAATGTAATTCGTTTTTTTAAAGATATTAATAAATTTAATTATTCTTAAATAAAATTTCTTTCTCGTTTTAGGTTGACTCACATTAGACATTTTCAAATTTTAAAGCAGCTAGAGTTGTTGACGTAGATGCTGTTAAATGTAAGACACAATCTCGTGACTTCCTTTTAGGATATTAATATATGATTTTATTTGCGTTCCAAACAGAAGTATGTGTCTTATTTTAGGAACTGTTTACCGTGTATTCTCTACATAATACCTTATACTGGTTCCATTATTAAAAGGTTGACAAATAAGTTATCTTATCTGTGTTATTTTTCCAGTGTCAACATTGTATGTCAAAAAAGGCAACACTCGGCTAAATAGATTATTTGTGATATATCAGCCTGTCTGGTGCTCTAACTAATAAAACCCTATTTCAATATCACGTCTTCAATTTTTGTTAGTTTAAGCCTTTTGTGTCACTATATAATTTTTTGGGTGTAAAGTCCTGATATACAGTTTATTAGAGATCACTCCTACTCAAGTCAAAGAATGACAAGAAATTAAAATCCGCTTTTTTTTGTGAGAATCATGTGTAAATTCCCATTGCAAAGTTGTTCCACCGATTTTCCTGTTTTGAATCAGACAACGTTATGAGACGGTGTGGCAGTGGTTTAGAGAGGGTCGTTGCGAATATTGTGGTTTCAATAGCTCCGCCAGCACTTGGTGAACTATTTGATCACTATTGTTTGAGACAAAGGGATCAGTACATTGTTACCTCACTATCACCTATGCGGTGTACAGACATCTTACTATTTTACTACAATCACCTCAGGACCAGTTTCAAGACAGAACTCGGTGAATATATTCATATACCATAATTTTCATTTACCTACTAAAATTTAGTTATATTATGTTATACCATTTTGAAATGTTGAAATCTCTAGGGTTATTTGCACACCACTTCACACTTCTATAGCGTCTCTACTTAGTCGATAAACTAAATCGATTATTCTAATTGAATCATTTTAAGGTAACTTCCAATTGAATAAGACGAAAATTAAACGTCTACCGTTGTGACAGCAACTCGTAACGTTTGAAGGCTTGACTCATAGCAGAAGAGCCAAACACCCTCCACTGAAAGATCTGGGCAGATATCCCATCGTTTAAAGCAATGACTCCGATTTTTTAGACCACAGTCGCCGATTGAGGTCTCTTGTGCGTTTATCTTCAACGGTTTTTGAAATAAAGCGTTATAGTGTGCTTTGAACATTTTATTCAATGACAGAATTTCCTTTTCTGTTATAAAGTTGATAGAACGGTTGAATGTTGATCCAGGAACACATCGATGAACTTCTGCTCGTTAACATGTCAAACTTATCGTAAGTAAATTGCAGATCATATAACATCTCAGCACTCACTGATGAAAAGTCACACGTTTTATATGTTTTCCGTAGCCTCTGTTACTGTTTAACACCATAATCCGTTGTTCTAATAGTTGCAGAAGGCCGCCCACTGGAGCTTAAAGTTCAGCCAAAAAGAACGTTCTCTCTATTTAAAATACCATTACTTTTGCATTGTCTAAACATTTTCAGTGGAAACACAGATTTGGGATTCATAAACCCCAAAATGGTCAAAAATTAAATCTGAATAATTGTTATTGTTTATATCGACTCGAATTAAACTGTACCACTTTTGGCTTTTATCAGTTAAAACAAGAGTACTTTGGGTGGCGATCCGCACACAAATAGACCGGATAGTTTAATTAAGGGGTATGGCTTGGCTGAATGGGGGGAAACAAAGCTTATTCTTTGTTACAGGTTCAGATTCATGGGTTACAAAGTCTAATAAACAAAGCGTTGAAAACAATTAATTGGAACAGTCGCAATATCATATGTAGGCATAGTAACTGAGTTCAACCACAGACGGTGTTTTCGGATTCCACTGCCTGTCAGCTGTCTTACCTTACATCGATAAGCCATCCCTTTGCCGGCAGTTCCTCCGTGTCAAACTCCAGTCTAAAACCCTATCTACAGATCCTATCTCAATGCTCATTTGTATTCTTTTGTCACGGGTGGGCATCAATTCGCGTAGTAAATAAATGAGCCAGTTGTGAAAAGGTGACGGAGCAAGTCATAAATCAAGATCATAATCAGTGTAGAGGGCTTTATTGATCGACACAATTCTGGTCACTGTATCTGTAACATTAAGGTCAGTAACACGCCTAATCTTACAGGCGTACACAGTAGGAAGGACGAGTTAGTGACGGGCAAGTGTCATACGTACACAGCAGATTGCCTGTTAGTATTGGAATTATCTTGGTTGAAATACCATAGGATTATCATCCTTCCCCTTGTTAAAATATGATCAATATGCTGCTTTATAAACACGGTCTTTGACGTTTATGTATACCCTATATTCAGATAACATCTGGTGTTATATTGTCTACAGTTCATGGAGAGGTCTTATATACTCATAATAATTGTCCCAATTTGGAAGACAGAAACAAGTTCATGCTAGTTAAAGACAGTGTTATCTAGTAGATTTATTTAAGAGAAGGAAAATTTCGCTAAAGCTGTACCATCATATATTAGAAGATTTCGAATTAGTTTTCGGCCAAAAGTATCTAATCCAAAGAGAAATTCGTTTCAGAACTTATTTAAACCGTGCAAACCAAATAACATATGACAGCCTAGGTTCGTAGGTTAAAAAGCCCCGTGAGGGAGCGGGTGGGCCATGGCCATGCAGAATACTCCCTCGGGTTCCTCCGTCGATCGTAAGAGGCGAGAAAAGAGGTTGCTTCCTGTTGCCCTGGTGTTCGCAGAGCTAAAGGGTATACATAATAACGGTAAGCAGATTTGTTTGTGATGTTCTGTATTTCTGTCCGTCGTAAGTGAAATACCCTTGAGTACGACGTTAAACACCAATCAAACAAACAAACAATCGTAGGTTAAAAACACTGACAGAAAGACCACCTTTAATTGAGAGTGAAAACAAAAGTCGTGTATTATAATAAGTTTAGCAGAGCATCCGTCAAAGGTGAATCTTCTTATAATATTATGGCAAATCACTTAAAGTCGTTCATATGGTTTATCAGCGAAACCGGAAGCACAGTTTATTAAGTTTGACTAGCCCTTTGTCCTTTCCCACGAGTACAGGTCCCGTGGCCTTGGCTTAGTGGCAGCGTTCTTCGATTTATATACCGTTCAAGGCATGAGTCCGTTTGTCGACAATCAGGTTTTGGAGTGAGTGACACGATGTGGCGCCGTCACACCGTTAGTATGAAACCAGAAAAAATCTGGTTCAGTTTTCTTGGTCGATTCGATCAGCTCTTTCTTGTTCGAACTGACTTTAGACCAGCTTTTTCCTGTCGATTGGACCAGCTTTTTCCTGGTCGGTCACAATTGTACCAGTTTTTTCTGGTCGCCGATGACCGGATTTTTTCTGACACCAGGTTTGTCACTGTAATTAGGAAAGGAGCAGTGTGAAGTGGACAATCCGTCGTCATATAAGTAATATACTCTTGAGTACGACGTTAAACCCCAATCAAACAAACAAATACAATGAGTACAGCCGTCGCACTGAAGCTTATCTAATCCTGTCCTAATACACATCTATCTTCGGCATCGGAATCGTTAACAAACAGGGGATTAAGTAGAATCTGTCTAAGAAAAACCCAAACAAACCACGAAGTAAGACTGAAAATAACGACTTAACAAATGATGTTTGATGGAGACACACTCCATAATTAACGTGACCTCATTTTATGGAATCATTTGCCAACCAAAATTAACAAAGATAGCTAGTTTTTAAATTTCAAGAGCTGCTGAATCAATGAAACGATTGCAGTTCAAATGAATTGGTTACAAGGCAATTTTGTTTTTGCATTATCGATTAAAGTATATCTACAGGGTTTAGAAAACCGACTTGGAATAGGTTTGGAGGTCTCAATGGGTACTGATCAGCATTTGATGTATAGCCCACATACTCGAGTATTTCAATGACCCTTTGGTATATGAATCAAACAACATTACTTAGACTAACCCGGAGATGGTTTTTACCAGTTTTCCTACCGATTTCCGTAGGAATTAATGATTCGGCGTCGCATAGATGAAATTCTTCGACTTTCTGCGAATGATTCCTTACTTTCCATTGACAGCTACAAATTTATTTTTGCTGAAATAAAATTGTATGCTAGACTTTTAATTCTACTTTTGTATTGTAATGTCACTATATTAAGAAAACATTTATATGCATCACTAAGACATAAGTTATTCTGAACATTTATACGGATCCAGTGTGATCTTTGAAAAAGGGCAGTTATTATTTTCGTTGAATTAATGTTGATATGTTATCCAGTTCTCATGGATTCACATTGTTCTTTTCGCAAATGTCACGTCATTTAGCGTGTGCTGCTATACCCCAACACATGACAAAGTATTTATCCAACACGGCGTTGGTTTGAAGCAAAAAAAAAAAATAAATAAATAAACAAAAATAAATGTAAAATTTGTAATATAGTACCGGACATTATAACGTTGTCATTTAAAGTGTTGCATGGCCTGTAGTGAGCTCAATTAATGAGTAAAATGAAGTGCTCTGGAAAGTGGAGTGGAGCTCAAAGCCGGAATTTATTCTTCAAACAAACTGACATCGTTGTACGTTATCAGTGAGAGATAATTCCACACATTACTGTACAGGCTATTCCCTGAACAGTCAGAAACATAATGTCACTTGACCACAAGAGAGATCAGCTATGAAGTGTCAATGTGGATTTATATCCCATTGGAACAGTCTTAGCGCCTCAATGAAGATATATTCGGTCCAATCATCCGCTACTAACGTGTAACATCAACTGTAGTTAAGTAGAGATGTAAGGTGTGAGTATAGAATTACTTACACAAACGATTCAGAATTATGATTCTGAAATCGTTGACATTGCCTTTATAATAAGTCCATCCAGTTTAACGACTTCGACATTCTCTAACAAAAATACTGATGGTTGGATAAATTCTTTCATGCATTTCTTTTTTATCATAGATTTACTGGTCATGAAATTGACATTACCATACTACATAGCTATAGATTGCAGATTGATCTAGCTACGACCAATACTGAGCGGCAGGTTCTTTAAGCGTGTCAATATGGTTGTGGTTTTTGTTCATTACTTTTGGTATTCGATCTTTAGTTCTAGAATTTTAGCATATTTTTCCAATAGTAGTTTTTGTGGGTCAATATTTAGAACATCGCCGCTGAATGGATAGGATAGGAATTTTTGTCACCAGTCTTGCATGGCTGTGACCACTTTTTTAGAGAAAGATATCGAAGAAAGGAAAATTTGATCCTGAAAGTTATTTATATACTAAATTTCACTCAACTCTGACTGTATTTATACATTTGCGAAACCTATCGTCGAAGTTCACTGTAACTTTACTAATCGACTTTGCGCATTTACATTATTATCTGTTTTGTGGTGAACACTTAATAACGAAATGATGGATGTATTTCCCAGTGTTTTTCGTGAAAACAAAGTTAATGGTTTATGGTGTTATAAAAAAGACTGCCTTAATAATTGGATTAGCGGATCCAATAATAAATATTTAGAGTCTAACTGAAATGCGTTAAACTGATATCGTATGATCAACAACATAAACGATTTAGTAGAGTTTTCCCAAATTATTAAGATAGGGGCAGTGAAAGTTTAAAATACGTTTGATAAATACTTTTATGAAATAAGGGGAGGAAAGTTAACAAGGGAATTATGTACAACTTGTTACCCTTCAGGGCCAATTTCATTGATATGCAATTGTTCAGAATACTGGTCAGTGTTTGGTCTGAAGGAGGTTGTAGTGTGGATACGATTAATTGATTGATCTATAAGCTATTTGTGAAACAAATATTAAACGAATAATGCAAGAGACTGCAGGTCATATGATATATGCAAAATACTGATCGTAACTGCATCATTTGTTATATTATACCGTATTTCGTAAATTTTCTGGAAGCATTTACCAATGAGAATAGCAAATTTCTCCGTTATAGTGCAAATGGTATTCCAGTGTTTACAGAGGAGTAATACCAAGGAAAGTTACTGAAAAACAATGTGGGCCAATATAATGTTCCGGGCGTATATGTCAAATATATGTCAAAATAGTGATCGTAACAAACAATATGCAAACAATGGGGAGAAATTTAAATGGGTGTAAAATAACCTGATAGTAAGCACTTAATTTATAAAACAATAGCATGTACATTTGAATGTGTTGATGTATTAAATAAATTTAGGGGTGCGGATGTAATTTTTGGGTACAAAATTAGTTCATGCTAGCATATAAGTAGTAATTCTAATAATTTCATTTTAAATCCTGTACGGCTTCTGGCAAAGATATTGTAAATGCTTAGATTTGCATTGTGGCCTGTGTTGAGAAAGTGTTGTCCGAATGCTAAAAATTCATATTTATTTGATGTTATATTGTGTTCTTCTATACTCTGTGTGTTGGGATGTCTAGTTGTTTCACATATATATGTTGATGGACATTGTCTGCATTGTATTCTGTACTTTACGTTGTACTTCATGGTAATCTCTGTCGTCATACGGAAATTGGATTTTATTCTTTAGTTTTGACACAGATAATTGGTTTATTTATTTGTAGAATTTCTCGAGTAACTTTTAGGGAATCTGATTGTAAAAATCGTAGTCGCATGTAAATTTCTTTCTTTTAGGGCCGAACTGAGGTGATTTTTTTGGTAATGTTTGTTGAGGAAACAGTGAATGTTTCTGTCAATTATATGTCCAGGATATTGATTATTTCCAAGGATTTTGCGAATGGGATTGATCTCTTCACGCAAGAGTTTAAACGTACTGCAGATATTTCATGCCTTATTGAGAAGAGTTGAAATTAAATTTATCTTGTGTTAAGTTGGCACCATGCTTTTCCATTTAGTGTAAAGATTAGTGTTGGTTGGTTTCCGATGGATTGTAGTGGACATTGTTTAGTAGTGCGAGTTATCAGTACAGCCAAGAATGGGAGGTCGTCGTTGCATTCGTTTTAACTGATAAACTTGACAGATTTGTGTACAGAATTCATGTAATTTGAGAATATGTTAACACCAGCGGGTAAATTCAATACAAGAAAAGGTGTCCTCTACGTATCGTTATCGGAGGTTTTAATTGTGTAGGACAGTTCTTAACAAATTGTTAAAAACAGTTGTTCATGAAGAAATCAGCCACAATTGGGGCGAGAGACGAGTCAATGGTTACTCCATCAGCTTGTTTGTTATAATTTTCAACAATTTTAAATGGAACATCATTTACTGCATACAGCATGGCTTGTTTGAGTTGTCATTTGCTGAAATGTTGGAGTGTTGAAGATTTAGTTGAATACACTTCATCGAGCACAATTTCAATGGTTTCATCGACAGGATGTTCCGAAGACACTGGACACGTCAAAACAATAAATTTGTTGTTGAATTGGTTGCGTGTTGTCTGTGTTATTTTAGTATCTCTGCTAAATATTGGGCTAGGTTATAGTTAAAGGAACCATTTGATGGCAGGATGAGTCTTATAGGAACGTTGGGTTTAGGGCTCTTTGGTAGTCCATACAATACTGGAGTTCTCTCAACTCGCAGCTTTTAGCAGCGCCCGGACATATCTATACAGGACTTTTTATACACCCATTTGTCTGAATAATTAAAATTGAAACAGTTGGCCTATATCCAACGATCGGAGATTTAAAACAGTCATTCCTTTAATTTAGTCGCTCATTATCATTTACCTACGTTGCGTGACGCTTACGGAAATATATGACGTCAGTATACGTTATTTTCTTTGTGGCGCGCAGTAAAACATGTCTACAGAACACAAAAAGATGTCGGTGAGAAGATCATTGTCGTTTGAAAGATCAGTGTCCACATCGTGTAATATTAAACAGTTGAAGTTTGTACATAAAGTAGAAGGGATGGACCATTAAGTGTATAATGATCGTGTATTTGATTTACTGGAGAACACGTTACTGCGCTTTGGATTATATATAAGGCTTTGCAGTTGTTTGTCTTTTAACAGAGCTGTGTTTGATGGGCTTCGGTTATATTTGGACTTGCCATCTATAATCTGTAGCACTTTCTTTACATATTCAACTTCATTCCGAAAAACGATCAAAAAAATTATATTTTGTAAAATATTTATCTCTACCGTGTTCAGTACTCTTGAAGATAAGTTGGATATAATGTATGGTAGTTGATCTTGGGAGAGATCTATTCCTAAGCTTGCAAGTTCATTGTTATGATTGTTTTTAAGTCTTACCTTGTCAGTAGTCTTAGTAATACTGTAGCGTAATAAGTACGAAATCAGCCAGGATAATTGACGTGATAGGATTGATTCTTGTTGGTCAATTGCTTCTTTGATGCGTTTGGAGCAGTTTAGTTTTCTGTGTCTTCAGTGACTAAATAATTATTGGTAGGCTCTGTACTTTTGTGATCTCTTGTGGATATAGTGGAAAAATTTGATGTTCCCAAATTTAGGGTGTAGGCTGTATAATGCGCATTTTTAAAGAAACTCAACGTCGGCTTTGTGGTCGGTAAGCTTCTTCCGAAGGTTTTCTAACTTCCTAGCACGTTGTTTCATATGTACTCCATATTGTATGGTGATCCTACGATAAATGCTTTTATGAAGTGGCTTAGCTAGGCAAACCATTTTAAAAATAACGGCAAATAATTTGCACCTTTTGGCATTCAAGCTTTTCTGGTAATAACATTGTGGATTAATGAATTATTTATAGTTGACTTAAACATACTTGTGTTAAGCCAGATTGGTTAGTGTTTCAATATCAAACAGATCTGAACTTTTATTAACAAAATGAGAATTTGCATCAGCTGTGGTTGTATTTTGCAAAGCAGCAGATGTGTGGATTGATTCCATGCCTCAGACAAATTGTATGTATTTCGGTAAATCATATCCGACTGTATAACGGAGCGATTTTGAGTCGGCGATTCTTCCAAAGTCAGGTGGAATTTGCACCACGTGACTAACACTTGGCATTCTTTTTTTTCTAGAAACCCTGCCCAACACGGGGCGATTTCCTTGAGGTTTTCAGTCGCCGGCGGAGACGGAGATTCGCTCGTGTGCAGCAAGCTTAATCTCTCTCGGCGATAAAACCAAATAAGAAGTTAATTGCTTTGGTAATTTTGTGACCATAATACTTTGTGCATTTTAAACATTCAAACATTCATTAACAAGATCAGAGAGACAACAAAACGACAACCACTCTATAATGCAGCTAAGTATGCAAATTGGTGCCAACAATATAATGCACAGTGTTGACAAATGTTCTGGGCGTGGTACTGATGGTACACGAAGAGTAAGACCAATGATCTCTCAGGTGCCCCCTCCTTAACATGTCTACATCAGCGTCAACGGGTCCGATGGTGTTACAGAGTACAGCAATGGAATCTGCAACATTGGAGGAGAATATGGTTCTCCGATGAGTCACGTTTTCTGCTCAGGCGACATGACGGCAGACAGCGTGTTCACAGGAGACGCAATGAAATATATGCACCAAACTGTATAAGGGAA
>JAVFBW010157155.1:0-21437 GCA_034783835.1 Mopalia ciliata
CGTTCAGAAGTTGTATAATATCTGGCCGGTTGACAGAATAGGCAGTCTTGATGTAATTACGGTTTCTGCCGCAAAGTATCCAGCCATGCAGCGGCAGTTGTTGTTCTCCTCAGACCGCAGCCTGGTTTGTTGTATTCAAGTGGGAAATATGCATTAGTTGTTTGTATAGGTGGATTGGAGTTACCACACCACTAATAATACACAACAGACGTAATACAACACCGTGTTTAGCTTAATTGGGAATTGATCCTCCTTTATTTAGTTATGACAAATAAATAGGTTTCCAGTTACAGCCGTTCTGTGTTAATACATTCTCAATAATGCAACCTGTTATCCACAAAGTCGCAACAATGGATTTTGTGATACAGAAACGCCTTAAAGTGAGAACTGACGAAAATCCACATAAATAAAAAGCAAACAATTTCAGCGGCTCTATAACGAACTTATTTCATCAAATGTTTACACAAAGAATATATTTCTAAAAGAAATCACACTGGCACAGGGATAAAGATTAATTAAAACAAAAAAATCATCATATGTTCTAGATAACTCCTGGAGACAAGTTTCTTAATAAATCTTAATCTCGAGTTGTGTTATGGATAACCCACATACATCTCGAGAGAAGATATGTGTACTTCGCCCCCTATCTATTGCTCCAACACACACAGAAGACCCTCAATCGTAGAGAATGTAACGTTAGAGGTGCATTGGTGAAACAGTGTTTTTTGTCTTACAGTTACCTAAGATAGATGCAGAATTCTGTATGTCTTATAGTATTTGTAGTTTTATTTAGAAACCACCGAGTCAGTGACATAACTGTGTTATTTCAATTTGTCCACTATGCGTTTTATAAGAACTGTTCAATACTATTTCATACACTGAACTTTCTTATACATTTCATTTGTCAAACGAGACTTGAATCGCCAATTAACCTTGTAAGAAATACGATTCAAGTATTTGTTGCAACCCACCGTTTTTCTTTTCACCCCTGACTGTAAAGTTGCATGGGATTTCTCCAGAAAGGGCTTGTAACGTCCACTTTTTATGCATGTATATCTAATAAAATGCTACAAAGTCTATTCCATGGAGATATCAAACTTATATTAAGCCCGATAGGTTTTTTTAATTGACGATTTGTCTTTTTATACTACATAAAGCTGTCGTTTCCATTCAATAGAAATAAACTCTATGTCAGTAGTCGACAACAAATAAATGACTTATATATTGTCTTCAAGAAGAGTTAATTAGGCACTTATTTAAATTTGGCATGTAATATATGCTTATCTAAAGTGTGCAAGCCCTTAATTATCTTACTTTGTAATTTCGAAAATTTGTATGCCATTTTATCCATATCTGTATTCGCTTATATTTAAGCAGGGAGACAAAACCCATTCCAATTCCAAAGGTCCTCACCTTTATATCCACAAAACAATAATTATGCATAAGGTTTGTGCTTGTTTACACATCTGGGAATTGATGTATTTTTTCAAATAAGAGGTGCTTTTGCATATTGCCGACGTCAAACTTTGAGGATGCAATCGTTTAAACATCATTTACCAGATAACCCCAAAGACCTTTGTGAAACGTTCAGTTTATTAATATACATGGCGTGTATCGTACATTTAATATCTTAGAATAGTTTAACAGATGTTTATCAGGCGATTGCAGCTTTACCATGCACGTCAATCCAGTTGGATCTCTTGATTATATCGCTGTCGAAAGCCGTCGTTTCAACTCCGTTCTACGCATTGTTTTAACATTTTGGCGTGGCATGCTGGTATCCATTACAGAAGGACGAGGGGTTACACACGCGTTTACAGCATGCCATGGCATTGTTAAGCAACAGCGACAATGAGATGCTCCTCCCAGACAGAGGTGCAGTTGATGGTCAACGCCCTGGAGCGTCTTAACAAATTGACGTGACTACCATTGCCATAGCCTAAAAAAGACACGATACAGACAACAATGTAATTCGTTGCAGGTACAAAAGGTGCTCAGAAAAAATAAATAAATCTGTAATAATACTGATAATAATAATAATAATAGTAATTACAATAAATAATAATTATATAATACTCTTTTATTTCAGGCTTAAGTCCAAATAACGGAGACTTGGAATACTAAGCAATACAATAGCTATTTGGTTGAGAGTTTTAACTCCACACAAACATCGGAGTTCAATAGTTTCATAAGTAAGGTACTCTGAGATACCTCGATTTTAAACTTAAAATAGATTTTGTACAATCTCGCCACAAACAAGGAATTATATTGATGGAAACGTTAAACAGGCACTACAATCACATCAGTAGTGTAAAAAAACACCCAGATGAATTGTTATTATTTTTATATTTTCAGAGACGTTTGGGTATAATACCTTCTTAAATTACAACAATAAATTCTATAACAATAAATTATGAACGAAAGCATGTTCATATCACAGGTACACAATTTTATTTACGCAGAAATACGCTAGCTGGTTCACAAAGTTTTCTTTTCTGAACATCTCTGTTACGGTTATCTGACCAAATCATTAGCAATATCATGCATAAGATAGGTGTACCTGTTCGCATAGTGTAACTTTGTACCACACAAGTATACAGATGGGGGAGTAAAATGTTTGTTGAAACATTACAAACGAACTTTGGCTAAATTGCTCTACGATGTATTCATTGAATATATTACACTGATTGGATGTATCAGTGTTATTTATTTAATATCTTTATGATTGCAGATGGGGATTTTTGCAAAATAAAGGTTACTAATCAAATAAAGGATGGTTTTATTCTTGATGGCCTTTCACTATTTCTGTTCACTGCGATGGGATGTTTTCTCTACCGTATTACTGTCGCCCAAGGGCAACTTTTCAGGCGCATGAATCCATGGGAAAATTCTGGGGTCTACTGCTTACCTATAATGCCTCTTTGGTGGACTCTGCTTTGATGGTAGACATTCTGGGCGGGTCGTGTTCAGGATAGAAAGGGCACTAATTCCCAGGGACAACCGAAGAGGTACTCTCGTCTAATCTTCGTGAATTCTTACACTATATATATATCAATTGACTGCATCTCAAGAGGTCCTTGATATAGGAGTGATGGTTGACTGGATAATCTATAAGGACATGAGAGCTTTACCGGTACCGGTTTTGAATTTGAAGTAGCCACGGAGTTAATTCCGTTACGTAGTTGTTCGTTGTTTGGCCTGACTGTTACGAGTTTATTCCATTGTAACCGGCCTATTTAGAGGGAAAACCGGACAACCCCCAAAACACCTTTGAGAATAGATGTTTAAAGACGAACGATGGTTTAATTTAACGCCTGATGTAATGGGGGGAAATATGGCTATTCCATTGAATTAGCCAATACACTTAACGAAAAGTATTTTATCTTCAACTGCTGTTAAACGCAATGAGGGGCGGAGTAGTTTAAAAATTTTACCTTTGAAGGATTAACTTCTAGCGTGTGAACCCATCCTAGGTTTATTTTCAAACCTGCTTGTGTCAATGTTGTCTTGCGGCAATGATCTAAGTCCAATTTAACGCTAAAGTTATCGGAAATATGTCTTATGTCAGAAGACATTAAATGCATTATTGACAAATAATTGGACCGGTAATCTGGAGTGTTTCTGCCCGAAAGAGATATTAAGTCCAAATTGTTCATGTAGGCCTACGGTAACCGCACTAGTTAACTCTGAAGGTTGGAATTGATCTTCCTCTTGCCCTAGTTCTCTAATAGATGTAAAGGGCAACATGAAGCTGATCTGTTTGTGGTGTCAATGAATTGTTCCTGTCTTTTAATGTTTCCAGTGGTGTGGTTTCCTTTACTCACGCCTATATTCGAGTGAAATAACCTTTAAGTATGACGTACAAACCTTATCAAAAACAATAAACCCCTAAAGAAGGCTGTCTTAGTGTTATATCTCTGTCACTCTAAACCAAACCTACGCCCAATCAAACGAGAAAATTTAGTTTACCAAACGATACCAGTGTTATGTATACAGTAAAATTGCTTGATCTATATGAATTTTAAGTGCAGTGTGGTGTTATAGTTAGTTTGATTGGTGTTTAATGGCATGCTCTTGCTCGCGTCACGTCAGTATGTGGAGCTCGTATTAATATATAAGAGTGGATGTGTACCTTGTAGATCTCTCGACTGTGTCGTGAAGATATGTTCGTTGTTGTTGTAGCATTTCTATTCCACAAGTAACGTTTTTTTTCTTCTTTTTGTATCAAATAACCGTTTTTGTCATAAAGGATCCATATATAACTATTGTCTTTTCTACAGAACCCTTAAAGAACCAATTATGTCTAAGAGTGGCTAACTGATGTTCCAATAAAGCAGATATGTTCACATTATATGTTTGTTATTTAGTTGTTGTGAGTTACACCGCCCAAATACAAGTGAAATATCCTTGGGTGCTGAGTTACTCACCAATCAGTCAATCTAAACCTAGGGTCCGTCCGATTAGCATGTTTTGACCAGTTACTAAGTATTAACCAATCGAATGCGATAGAACGGGAAGTTGGTTATCGTATCATGGCCGATAAGTGACAGTTTATTGAACATGTGGGTGGTGTTGAGAAAAAGTGATCATAGACACACTTGTTGAATGACCGGTGGTTCGTGTCTTGATGACGACACTGAACTAGCTGTGCCTTCTTGTACAGTTGGCTCAGAAAAAGACAGGTTCGAAACACCGTCCATGTTCATTCGATTAATGTCCTTTCTGTGCTGACTGTTCCAAACAAAGAACCAAATGGGATCATATTTTTCATAAGAGCTGTGCAATACCGGTCGGAGCTATTACGTGTGCATCTTGCTGTGATACTGTGCCTGTATTGTTACAGCCGGACTGCCCCCTAAAATAACCCTTCAAATGACAACGGTTTAATTGACAAGTGTTATGGAATTAAGGGTAGATAAAAGCGGTTGACCAACAGCCTGTTAGTTAATTGATGGGCGGAGCAGGTTCGGATCTTATTGAAGGATTAATTCCAACCGTGTGAAAACCGATGTGGATTTTCAGAGCCATGTTACCTCCGAGAACTATTCTCACTGTGTAAATCGACTATCTTTGTGCTTGGCCTAAAACATACATTAGCAACGCAAAAGCTTTATTAACACCTTTATATATTGGTATATATCTTATACAATGTGTTACTGCGCAGTGTATGTGTGAGATTCAGGATCTTACACACAAAAACAAGGCCTGCTTATCTTAATTGAGTATACTTTACGCAAAATTATTTACACAACAATACAATTGGATTGTTAATATAGACAAAGGCGAAACGAGTGAAGATGATACATATTTGTTCTTTTTTTTTCTTTTAATTAACTGACACGTTAAAAAACAAATCTGATCGAATGACGTAGGACCAATATTCTAATATCGTACCTCATTTAAATTGTTTTCTTCTCTTTGGATGTGTTTGGTGCGTTCATTATTTTGCCATATATACCCGCAATATAAACTTGCCCCAACGTTTTTCGAGTAAAATCCTTTGGAAGAACTCTCCACTGTAAACACAAGAATACTGTTTGTACTTCAACCGTAAAAATTGCTTCATTCATTAGAAAATAATCACATAGAACTTTTGAAATGCAGTCTTATGTACCAAATATGTTATGGACTTTTGCCCCAATGGCAGTACATGGACTGGCTAGTCACCACCAAAATGCGACATGGACCGAAGCGAGGTCGCCTTCATTATTTGTTAGTTAACGTACCGTTGCATTGCAATTACGAAATTTATTAATTATAAATTGAAATAAAACCACACAGACAAGCAGGCAGACAAAAATAAAACAAAACAATAGCAGCAACAGCATAACAAAAAAATGAACCATTTGAGCGGTCATCCATCAAAGCAGCAACGTTATTGAGACCAATACAAAATGAATTCCTTTCCCATGCAGCTAAATTTAAATTGTGTATATATTAATTGTATACCCCCCTTCCAAATGAATAATGGACACATTGTCCTCTTACATTTACTGACATATAATTTTGTGGCGGTGGCGTGACTGAACCAAAGATATTTCCCTTGATAGTTGTACTTACTGGAAGTACGGTAGGTAAACCGGTATTTAGAGGATTTAAGCACAAGCAGTGTTGTCATACGTCAACAGTCCTTTCTGGGTGAAAATTTTAAATAAATCACCAGTTTGGCTTCCACTGGGCATGTCGTTCATGTGAAGCAAAAGCACGAATGGATACGAAATTTATTATGAAAAACTATGTAAACCAAGTTACATATGCGTCAAATTCCTACAGTAAAATTCGCGAAATGTACGATATTTATGTTCACATGAAGTATATAACTAACAGTGCCTGTGGTCCACACACCACAAATAATTCACGTTTTCAAGCTTATTGGTTTTGATTGTACCGCAGTAAGTAATTATACTGCAATATAGAATTGTACACTGTTTGTGGCTTGGGTCGCCGTCAGAAAACGACCATAAATGTGACAACAGTGCATTTCCGCTGTGGAAAACAAAGTCGATTAGTTTGTTTAATTGGGGTTCAACATTTTTCTCAAAGGTATTTCACTTATATGGCTTAAAGTAGTCATGTCATAATGAGGACGGTATAATCATGCGTTATTCGACAAATCGAGTCTATTGCATTTTATCTTGTTTAGATTATATAGATTGTTTCTTTGTTGTGGTTTAATGTCGTACTTAAGGTTATTTCACTTATATTACTACGGATTTTCCATTCTCACAATGTTCCAGGCTTAGATATACTGAAAAACCGGGAGGGAGGAAACCTTGTTATAACACCTTCGTGATTCCCGAAGCCATATCGTGTGACTCTCACAAAAAAAAATTATTTAAAGACTGTGGCAAATAGAGGGAAACGCTTTGGGTATATTTTATGAAGCCCGTTCACTCGAGGACATCCGAGTCTGGTAAACGGAAAGCTTGGAAACTAGTAACAGTTCATTCATTGAATAAAACAAATTAGCTGTTGTATTGTCTGAGTCGAAGACTGAAAGAAGTAGGCGCAATGAAGTGGAAAGGGCACTCAACAACGAGGAGTATCCGGAGTCCGCTTTCAACGCTTAGGATCGATAGAACAAACTCCGACCGACGTCGACGTGGAAGAGGGATGTATTAATAAAATGAGTCCACTTAAAGCAGGAACCGTCTTGGCGCAGTGTTATCACAACGGGGGCGGTCGGTAAACGAGCAATCAACTCAGTTTAAATAGAAGGAAAATCTAATTTTGAAGTGTCTTCATTTTTTATGAAGCGCCTTAGCGACACAGGATTCAATATGCTCGCTGTTGTCTTATATAATGCCAAGGCTATGGGAGTCAGACAATCGAACATCCATCCCTTTCAATTCCAGGGTTTGATCTCCATTTATTCAAAGCGGGCTCTCTGGTTTGGGAATATCAATGAGCCATGTATAGGCCTAAAGACAGCACAATGGTGGAAATTTTCTTAACGCCTCTCTTGAATGGAGCGATGACATCGAGGAGTGTCCGTTGTTGATTGTGCCAGGGTCGACTGTCCTCGAGTGTTTATTGAAAACGGGTAAGGTCCCCTCCCGTTTATTAAACTCGTATATGACACGCGTTTATTAAGGCCAGATAAATTTGTCAATTCAATCTGCAACTAAGACGAGTTTGCCGCGTAAATAACTGTATCACTCTAAGGAGACGCAGCAAGGAGAAACAATTGAAGCACCACGATTATTACAAATTGATCGGTTCCAGCTGTGTGAATAATAAACCCGAAACAAAAACACCACATCACTGAGAACACTTGACCGTCTTAATAAATCAGGACACAAGACAACAACATTTTTTCATCAATTTCCATTTTGCCGTTTTAAATTAAAGGCAGAGCCCGAGTGTTTCCTCCGTGAAAGGAGAGTGGTTTTGAAATCCCACAGCTGTGTGACCCAGAAGTCTTAATATCAATGATCTTAATTAATCAATTATCCTGTTAATAAAGTCTAAAAGAGATATAAAGTGTGAATCGACATCTTGTCGATTAATCCAACATTGCTATGTAACCGTGATATCAAAATATAAACACTGAGAACTTGTATACATTCATCTGTAAGTATTGCGCATTACAGATCTAAATCATCTTTTGGTCTACATTTTGGGGGTAGAGCGAACACTACGCTCTGTTCGCTGCTGCTGTATTAAAATCAAAATTTCAAAAGGAGAGGAGAAAACATTTAGCGAACAAAACTCGCTCACGCACACGACCGTGTTTAATTTATGGGTACGAAAACCTACAAAAAAACCCATCACAATTTGTATTGCTTAACTTTTTACCTGATACATGTTATTTTATTATTTGTTCAATTGTTTTAACAGAAAAAGAATAAATAATATTAATATACAGCTATAGAAATATATACATTTGTTTTTATATTTGCACATTTTAAACAAAACGAAATATAATTTCCACACAAAGTAAATCGTTAAGCAAAACGTCTGGATTTGGGGTTAACGAACGCCAAGAAGAGTACTAGAGATTTACATGGATAAGCAAGAGCCAGTGTACTGAGTTCGTCTACCTGTACTCTCATCCCAAGCAGATGTACAGAGGAGGCAAATAGCTATCCAGTTCAATATATTCAGAAATCGTTTTGGCCATGCAATAACTTCCACCTGGTTGGAATAATGTGACAAGGGTTTTGTCAACCGATAATTCATAAACAGGAAGGTGGGTGGAATTTTGAAGTAGGAATATTATGCGTGGGCTTATTTTTAGGCCAAGTTAATTTGTTAATCAGATTCTTTGATACTGTCTTATAATTCAAATTCTTCCAAGGAAAAACCATGCACGGTACTAATGTTTGTGTATATATAAATATAATCAATTTAATAACAACATTTAACAACAATTGCAGATAGCGCAGCTCGTCAAATTCCATTCACAAAAAAAGAAGCGTTAAACGAAATGTAGGTCAATATCGTTTTGCCCGGACCCCGATTCGCGGATTTACAGTGCGTGAAGTCAGTGGTTAAGGGGCGTCCAGGTATTGTAGGAGAATTCAAATGGTGTGAATGGGGCTATAGATGCGAACAAAAGAAGTCAAGTGTGTCATTTATTATGAGGCAAAGCAGATTGAAAGGAATGTCGGCTCCGAAACCAGCTGGCCGGACGCGAGCCAAGTTGCTTTTCGTCTCTAAACCTCTTTGACATCGAGAATATATTTATGTGGTAACGCGTGTCCGTCCCATTCATTAATTGTCTTCCCCGAATTATATGATATTTTTCAAGCGATATTTATTCAATAATCTTCAAATTTGCCAGGTGCTTTCACCACAAACTTATTAAGCTTTCTTCGCTATTGAATTTAAATACAAACTATACTACCCTGGCTCGTGGCAGCCCACCTAAGGTCCTGTCGACCTGGAAGCATCTGAAATGAAAACCATTCTACGAAATAATTCACCTAAACCGGAAGAGTTTTGTGAATATGGAATCATGTGCAGGGATATCCTATAAACACCTTTGTCAAAACACTTTTGTACCATTGTCCCAAATCGTTCGCCGTTTATAATCAGGAAAACATTGACGTAAATATTACACCATATAGAATTTCATAGAAAGATTTGAATTTCAAACTGTTTATTTCTGATAGTGAAATAAAAAGTTCAAATTCGAGAATCAGGTATCCTGACGAAGCTAAATTGAATTTTCAGAAAGTAGAGGAATTGAGGTTACAAGAGCAAGTACAGCGCAAAACTCCAGTTACTCAACTAAGGATACAAACTTAGGAATGTAACAAAAGGCTAGAAAACCTATTAGTAGAGAGGATTAAAGTATAACCTAAAATGGTTGAAGCAGAACAATTTCTAGCCATTGTATCGTATGTTGTATGTAGAAGTGGACAAATATCCTATATTCCATACAAGCGTAATTATGGGGTCGGGGATCTGTCATCTTTACTCGCAAAACAATGATTACCCGTGAAAATCATACGCCTTCCAGATACCGCCGAGATCGCAAACCAGTGAAAAAAATTGTGAATCGATAAGATGTCATTTCAGCGCCATTGATCATGGCAGTTAGATATAAAACGTTCAATACGAAAAATATCAAATTGAATTACCATTTAAGGATCTATGAAATCTTGCTTCTAGCCAACTTCATTGAAGTTCCTCGGGAAAGAAACGTATTTCGAGATAAAGAGTGGGAATAAACGAACAGACTGGTTTCACAATAAGTTTCATTTTCATAAAAAAAAATATATAATTTGCCCATTCCCTACACTACATTCATTTTTAGTAAAAACACATAGCACCAAAATATACAATAATTAACATTCAGCATGATGCAAACCATCACGTTCGTAGAAAAACAAATAAGCTCCAGTGGACACTTGTGTTGTTAATGCTTATCAACTCTCTATATTATGATTTATTTAGAAACTTGACAGTTAATCGACATCCCTAGGCCATGCAGCGTGATAAATATTAAGAAAAATAAAAAAATAAAAAATAAATCCATATATGGTTAATTTTAAAATCAATGTTTTCTGGATACGTTTACTAAAAGTATGAAATTAATTAATAACTTTTAACTTTGATGTTAAATGTAGGCGAAGCTTCATGTTTTGGTATTGTTGATTCCAACGTTGATATAACCATACACATTCTGTGGCGGTGAACTTATCATCATCATTGTGTGGTTCATTTTTGGAATATTGTGCCAAAGTATCTAGGTGCCGTGTTTGGTTGGGAGTTGTGATTGATCAATTATTTCACAGCATGAAGGCGTGCCGTGTTAAGGGGGGAAGAATTTCACTGATAATAAATTCATTGATAGCGGCTTCGTGGGTGTTGCATCACTTGGGATGCTTCACTTATTCTACGGTCTCCCCCACAGCAGTACCACTACCCCTATACAATGTAAAGTGTTAGATCTATTCTCTAAGTGTTAGATCTAGTCCGAGTATAGACACGGTGACTGTGTTGGATAATGATAAAATTTGCAAGTTATGTGCAGAGCACTATTGTAGCATAGTATTTGTCACATGAAAGCATCACTTTGTGTTTGGTTTTAAAAGATCGTTCGGTGTTTTCAAATACCCGTCTTGTGGTTATCGTGTCACATATGAGATTTCGCGAGATTAGATTGTTGCAATAGTCAGGGAAAATCCTTGTTGTGAGAGGTGGGGTCAGCTTCCCGGACCCCATGAATTTAGGGGGTTACACAAGCAAAAGAATCATGTTCGTTCCTTTTTTAGATCCATAGTCGTCGTTCTACATTTGAAATTTTAAAAGCGAAAATAGTGGTCAATATAATATGCCACCATTCGTATTTTCTTAGTTGAAGCGTGGACTACATATTTTTCGGGAGCTTATATTGCGAGTCGTTCTTTTCCTGTATTTAATACAAACATCAGACTGCCGGGTGTAGCTGTGAGGCTAGCCCTATTCGCTTAGACTTTATGATGACGGTTGAATTGGGGAAAAGGATATATAATTTAAAACTGAATTCAATACATACAAAAAAAAATCAAAAAGAAAGTATTTTCTCTTCATTGACTGCAATGTCATAACGATCGCTCAAATTCAGATTGAATATACAAGCAGCTACGTTCATCTTTTACATTGTGTCAACTCGCCTCGATATTGAATATAACTCCGTCATTGCACGTGGATGCCTGGGTATGAAAGGCGTCTCATCTTCCCAACAGAATGGTCAAGAATATTAGGAAAAGCTGTCAAATGTTTTTACTCCGCTCCAGTGCTTGGCAGAGCCGATGCTGTGTAGAAGAAACTGTGGTCTTAAGAAAGCCACTCGAGAATTGAACGTGATGGGCGTCTGGGTGAAAGAGCTTGACGCGTGCTTTCGGGGAGGTCTGAACTGTCAGCTATTTCTACATTTCGTGTCACAATCGCAAAAGTCATATTAATAATCAAATCGCTCAGCTGTGTCTTTTCAAATAGATTTCTTATTACTACCTACTTTTGTATGTAGATCCATGCGCCTTAATTCTATAACCGTGTTTAGCTTTAAGAGGGCGTGGACTTGAGCAACATTTACTAAGTAATGGAGCGAATGAAAAATTTAAATACCCGAAAGTAATTTCTTTCGGGAAAAAGTCTGACAAACATGTTCTGACCAGCTGACACAAAACGTGTAGCTCACTTAATATGTTGTGATTTAACTTCGCTTCAACTGTATTGTATTTTGAATCATAATGTATCTCTTTATGGTTGAAATAGCATGATATTCATAGAAACTCTTTAGCAAAAAGACATGCAGATTCTTAGAGAAAGCTGCAGTTGTTGTTGAAAGGCAACATGCTGGCTTTCTTGTCACTCTAGTTCTGTTGACCAGAGGCTTTATCCACCCATATATCACTAGCGTATAAAATTTAAATTTGATTAAAACAGGAAACCTCATCTGCCCTGTGACTGAGAGTAACATGTTTCAAATAAAGTGAAACTGCTTTTCTTAGCACGGGAGAGAAATTAATTTTTCCAACAGAGAAAAAAACATTTTACTTTCTATGCCTGTGTTTGTTACGCGATTACTTTTGGTATCGTCTTTGTCATAAAGTCCTCTTGGGCATATGAACTAAATCATTCAATCGCTCGCTCGCTCGCTCGCTCGCTCGCTCGCTCGCTCGATCGATCGATCGATCGATCGATCGATCAATCAATCAATCAATCAATCAATCAATCAATCAATCGATCAATCAATAAGCCAATCAATCGATCAATCAATAAAATAAATAAAGTGAACAAGCAAGCAAATAATCAATAAATCAATCAGTCAATCAATCAATCAATCAACCAACCAACCAACCAACCAACCGACCCACCCATCTGATCGATCGATTGGTCAATCTACCAATCAATCAGGTACTTAATCAATCAATAATAACAATCGATAACGTCTTTTATCTTTTTTTTAAATAAAATTTGCCCTCCAAAAACAGTCCTCGGATGATATAAATATTAATCCCTTTTTATAATTATGTCAAAATGGATGTTTTTACTCCAGACACTCACGCTATATTCAGCAAGCATGTTACTCTCCGGAATAAGGGATGTAATTCCGTATACACTCATCTTTTCTCGATTAGGCATGTTGGTACACAGAAAGAACATCCCTTTTTCTGGAGTGTGTGTGTGTGTGGGGGGGGGGGGGGGACATATTAACGAATCATCTACCCAATCTACTAATCGAACATTTAACGTATAATTCGATCAACAAACCAATCAAACGAGTGGCGGACCAATCAACCAGTAAGTCAATCAACCGAAATACCAGTGTCTAGCAGATTAATTATCAATCGATCAATACATCGTTTTGAATAAATCGTTAACGTCGAAAACCCAATGGGACGCCAGTGAAAATCAACACACAGTTCGCTCAATCTTTTTCATATTGTTGAAAACGGTATTGAATCATTTTTACGCTCGCTACATTGCCAGACGTTCGGATATCCATTGTACCATGAACGGCGCCTCGGCACAGTTCAATGTTATACTGACTATCACTTAAAAGAATAGTTAGATCGAATAGCTAAAACTAAATTCCAAAACAGTGGATTTTCATTATAACCAAAAAGTTCTAAAAAAACACTCACACTTAATTACTGTGTTCTGTAATGTACCGTATCAATCAATCAATCAATCAAGTAGTCAATCAATCAATCAATCAATCAACCAATCAATCAACCAATCAATCAATCAATCAACCAATCAAGCAATCAACCAATCAATCAAGCAATCAACCAATCAAGCAAGCAATCAATCGAGCAATCAATCAATCAAGCATTCATTCCATTTTCAGCCCGTTAATTATCGGCGATCAATGTATCAAATGACAATAATTGATAAATTGAATAATCCGTCCAAATGTTCCCTGGTGTTTACATAAACACAAAGAGGACTAAAAAAACATGAGATAAAAAACATAAATTGGGAAAATTGCAATAAATTTAATAAATAGATATAAAAGATAATATAAATATTTACAAAATATACACTTCATGGTAAAAGATAAGACAGTTTGCATAGATTTGTGATTCGCCATTTGTCTTTATATAAAATTATGAATTATCTTGATCATATATAAATCAATTTTATCAAGAATAACAGCAATAACAGAATTAGATTAGTGAGATATTGTGTCGCTTTTCAAGTAGGTGAAAACTTGGAAGTATGCCATTATTAATAGTAAATTGTTGCTGCATTTAAAGAACACTGGATTTAATTAGCGGTGGAACTGCACTTTGCGCTTATAAAATTTTAAATGAAAGTCGTTGTTGCACTTGTGATGTAGTCTTGACTAGGCAATATAACACACCCTAATGGCGCTTTCACGAGCTGGATATGCCTGATTCGGAACTTTCCGTACCATCTGAAACGTACGAGGATGATAATGCACTTTTAAATCCTTCCAAATCTTCGATACTAAACGAGTTTAGTCCGTTTTCTCCAAGTGAAATTTCGTCTGGTTTCTTTCCATCTACAACTTGGGTCATGAATGAAATATAGGTCATGGCGAGTTTCAAAGTTTCGATCCTTGATAATCTTTTCTCGTAGGCAAATGTTGGTACTCGTGTTTTCAAACTGTCAAAGGCTTCGTTTAAATGTAACATCCTCTTCCTTTCTCGCACATTTGCTGCCTTTCGTTGCCTAGGGTTCTGGACTCTTTTACGCTTAGTCTTGCCCCCGACCTGACCGTTACAACCTAGGAAAGCGGTATCAAAACCAAGGGCAGCTTCGCTTTGTTGATCAACTGCACTTCTTTTACGACTGTTCACAAAGTTCGTTTTATAAAATGGCTGTTGCTCGTAGCCTGTTGGAACAGTGTTAAAATGCATACCTTCGAATTGAACCGGGCTCGTTGTTGTGCTGGGTACATTGAGCGAGTCCCACTGGTGCTGATAATGTTGGTGTTGTTGTGCTGATTGTATAGCGTACTGGGAATGAGATAAGTCGCACAGCTCCGGTTTCAGTTCGTCTGATATTGGGATGCCGTTGTAGTGTTCGTGCGAAACATAAGATGAAACGCCTGTTGATATATCTGGAACCACAGAAGATTCTTGAAACATATCTGGGATGAATTCTTGGAAACCCATTTCAAGGTTCATACTGCCGAGTTCCAACTGGTCACAGTTCATCAGCGATTGAAAGTTGAGCTCAGACATGGTTTCACACATGCTTGAATCTGATTTGCAGAGATGCGATTCGAAAGTCTAAGGTGTGCAATCAGCAATCTCTTTAAATGTATCTTACAACACACCTGTTGAACTGGAAACTTGCCTTGCCTGACAATGCTGCTAAAGCTGTATGCGTTGGGTTATCGTAAGGATAGAGTAGATCGCTAGCAGTACCTGTTTACTCCACTGCCGGCTTATACCCAGTATGCAGGCATTGCAATAAACCACTATCTTTTATACCAGATCTGTGGAAGATAACAGCGGTCTGTGACTGGGGCTGTGCGCGCCGGGTACAGTGTCTCTGGGCAGGCACGCGACAACCTGTTGATTGACAGGTGCCCCGCCCCTAAATTCTGCTCTGTGCTCGCAAAAAAAACAACAAACGACATCTCGCCGCTGAGTGGCTGAGTTTACCGCTTTGCTTCTGTCTCGTTTCACATGAATGCACATTGACGAGGCCTGGTGGAGAGTATTCGGCTGCATGTGCCACATCTCACAATTGTAAGAGGGGGGTGTCATTTGATCTCTTCACTAGAATATGCGTAGCCTAAGTCAACTTCTTAAAGCCTTATTTTTATGGTAATTTGATAATATCATTTTTACTACCTTATTTTCATACACACTTCATATTAAGAGTTTAACACTTGGCTAGAAATGTTCTCCTTGACAAACTCTTGAAAAAGGAAGGACATTTTCATTTTAAAGACCAGTTTTGCATGCACGCCTTGTACAATACTCAAACCATAATATGATGAGAGCCTGAAACAATCAAATTTTAATAGGTTTAAAGTCGTACTCAATTGTAATTATCTGGTATGACGACTGATTGTCCACTTCATACTGTTCCTTGATTAATTACAGTAAAACCGAGAGGAAACCTCGTAAAAACCTATTCTGCTATTACCGAATGACCAGTACTACTTTTGAAACCCCAAAAAGCTGCATAGATCAAAATACCTTGTAGTTTCATTGTTTTATACATCTTATTAACTATCACACTTATCCAGTGTGTTGTCACAGGACAGCGTAAAAGAGCAAAGATGCAACATAATGAAAACGGCTGACAAAAGATAAAACATGTAAGGTATTTATGCAAAATAGAACATGAGATGTTTCGTGGTTTTAATTAATCAACACCCACATGCCAGTGTGTTAAGTTTAAAGAAATATATAAGGTGAAAACATTACCTGGTCACTTCCTTGTTCTGTGTAACTTTTTAAAGACAATGAAGTGTAAATAAATCAATTTTGGTGAAATGATGCTAACCATATAATAAGTAAAAACCTACATTTTACCTTAATATGAATTAAAGTATTTTATCATCTGGTTTTGAACACATGGCAGTCTAGCTTAGGGAAATAGCAATGCGGTCCTTACTTAGCACTTGAGAAAAATAAACTCTCCACTCTTGTGGAAACGCATCACTTATTGGTTGCGCTAGTGTCAATTATTGTTTGAATACATCGATGCCATATAAGTGAAATGCCTTTACACATGGCGTAAGCCCCAATCATTCAGTCAGTCAACCAATCAAACGATCATATGTATATCAGTTGAATAAACATCTACACAGTTTTAAGGAGACACGATAATTCCGCCATTTATGGTTGGTTAAGAACGTTTACCTCAACACATTCTAACCTAGAGCTGTTAGAAAACCTTCATCAGTTTGAAGCGTGCTCTCCATAATCTTTTGTTGGCTAAGTTAATTCGAAAAAAAGTTATAGAAAATTACTTAAACGATTAAAGTAATCTTTGTCCATGGCGGCAAGTTTGATTGTTTGTCAATGTTAATGGTGTCTAAAGACTTATTAACAACATCTTGTTTTTATATTGTTTGTCTCCAAATGCATATGTATTAAAATATCGTCCTCCCTGAATCGGGCAGGTGCTTTGACCCAGGTACCTTGTTGGCTAAAATACGTATAGAACGTTTAGTTATTTATTCTTTTTCAGATATTTGATTAGAAATCGGGATTTCGGGAGTTTGAGAATGCCACCACGAAGACACGGTTAAATAAAAGATACATTTATAGTGACAGTCATAATACGCAACCACAGGTTTAAAAATGTTTTGAAAATTTGACGTTTAAACTAAAGGAAACAGTGTCTCTAACTGGTATTATTGTGTAACATTTTAACAAAATGATAGCATGAGTTAAACATTCACTCTTTTGGCAAAAACGACAAGTCATTTATTAACTAGCTGAAAATAGGACAGTTGCGACAAGTGGATGTGGTTAACTGGTCCCTTGATGGGTATGCCTATGTAATTAATGTGGGTTTTAGGAAAATATATCATTTTGTTAGTTGGTGTTGTTTCAATGAGTATATTGCAAGGTTTGCTGGGAAAATATCTAGGTGCGCAGTTAACGTTTGTAGCAAAACATATTCCTATCCTATTCTACATCGAGTGTGATGTTTTGACAATGTATAGCTGTCCCCTCGGCATGAGGACCATTGTCTGATAGCTTTTTACAAAGTAACATCTGCGTAAACAAGAGGTTGGATAGTGGGGGGTTCTTGGATGACCTTGCCAATTGTTAGAGCCTCAACGTCGACACTCCACAAACATGCGACAATTCCTTGCGAAAATTCGTGCTAAAATTGCATGCGACCATATACTTGTTTTAGACATTGTCTAATGTCTAATGATAGATCTCTATCATTTGTTTGGTCAATCATTGGATTTGCAGTGATCAATTTCCGACAGCAGAGTGCAGTGTTTCATCTAATTTAGAGAAATAGCTCTGGTTGTGGGATAGCACTGTGTTAGATTAAATATTTTCTAGTTTAGACAATTTGCACACTGAGGCCCGTCCGGGAATCGGAACTGGAATCTGTTCAAGAGAAGAAATTGTTATCGTAAAATACGGTTTATATTTACTTCTTAAACAACACAAATATTAAAATATTGCAAATATTGGTCTGAAAAGGTCCTATCGACTGACCCAAATGAAAACCAGAAATGGAAAACACAGTAAGCGTAAGTCACACAGTTGCTGCTAATCATGATAGACAGTCTTGTCGAAATGTTTTAATAAGAGAAGTAAACATGCATGTATAGAATACGTTTTATTTATGAACATAGAGACAAAAGAGGAAATGTGGTTAAGTAACGAATGTATCCAACATTTATGAGAGAAAATTCTAAATTTATTTTGATTGCCAGTCACATCCTGTATGTGTATTGAATTTCCCGTCATTTATAGATTTTTGTTGCACCCAAATTATCTACCCGTTTCATATGTCCATTGTTAAATTTTGTGTTTTATTGTGTGTGATGAAAAGGTAAATGTGCTTTATTTACTGTGTTGTTGTTGTTGTAGGCGACATTATCTCAGCGTGTCGTTCCGCTCTAACTATCGGTAGGTTAATTGCTGTAGTTCCCACGCGAGTTGTTAACCAATAGAAAAACCCCGTGAATCGATTGACACCCGTCTCGTTCACACAAGGCTGGCAGCATGACAGTCTAGACGGACAATTCTCTTCGTTTATACGGCGTTCAGTAAGGCCGCGGTGGCACGAGTTTTTACAGTTCTCATAATAGTATTCCATTGGTTTGAGAGATTGTGGAAAAATCAATCGAATTATCTGTTGAAAACACAAACCAAGAGAGAGGATGGCATAATCTTGTTTTTTCTTTAGACATTTAAAAGTTGAGGTACTAAATACAACGCAAAGCTGTGCGGATTACAACAAGGCCTAAATAATTAACCTGAAATTATCATCAATAAACATGGACGGCGGAAGCGGAGGGGAGGGGTAGGGTCTAAAGTCCCCTCACTATCTTTGGAGTGTGACCTGACAAACACGCACACAACGCACTGTTTTGAACATTAGTAGGATCCTATCCTCCGCTTTGGTTTACTGCCGTCGCATTTGATAAAGTTTGTATTACGTTAAAGTCCAAGATACCTCTTGATAAGAGCTTAAGAATGCAACTCTGCCATACGCAATATACTTGTATGGCTTTTAAGGATTCTCGAGCGGAAAATACCAGCCACGTACACCACGAACACAAATAAAACGTCATAATCATCACAAATCTCGGACTTCAAACCGTAAATTTCTGAATTAGAATCTGTTAAATCTAAGAGCGTGTTCTCCCTATAAAACGAAAATACTAATGATATAACCTTTCTAAAAGACTAAAAAAAACAAAACAATAACTGATATATTTAAAACGGCGATTATAATGTTCGATTGTATTTCACTAGTCCATAGTTTCAAAACAAAGAAACATAATACCTTAAACTAAAAAAACAACCGGGTTAATTAGATTTATGTTACTTTCGAATTTGTCCAGAAACTAATAAAACTCCTCTCTGATCACTGCAATAAAAAAGCCAATTCGGAACTGACTTTCGCAAGTCTTTTACTGACACTCGTGTCTTTTTGTTGACATAGAGGTTATTTTTTTAGTTATAAGAAAAAATAATTTGTGATAATTTTCAGCTATAGACAATAATTTTAAAATAACATTATTTATTAGTTTAATCTGCGTTTAACATACATCAATACGGATATACATAGCAGTTTATGTAATGTTTACCTACTAGCTAAGCTAAGGTTAATAATCGCCCAGTAATTATGAATTATGAATTATGAAGCGCTTCTCGAGATTCAGGTTTATTTAGAAACTTGTCTCTTGGAGTTATCTAGAGCATAATATGATTCTTCGATTTTAATTAATCCGCATCCCTGTACCAGTGTGATTGCTTTGAGAAATATACATGTATGAATTTAAGTTTATCGCTTTTATGCCAATATGTTTAATTTCGGATTGGTCTGTTTATTAGACTATGACTTTTAATTAATTTGTCTCTGTTTCTTTTCAGGGGGCATCTTGTCAGGATAGTCCTTGATTATTACGAGCGGCAAAGGTGTTGATGTCATTGATCTTTATATAATTGCATGATCTGTACACCTTCCGTGAGCCGCTGCGATGTTTGTGTTCAGGGTTTTCAGCTGTCGTGGGAATGGGTAAACAATTTCAGGAATGATACCACAAACAAAAACAGAGTTAAAACAACATACGTTAAGAGTGTTAAACTGTTGATTGATTTTTAACGATATCTATATGTTAAAACAACATCTACCTGGTTCGCTCAAAGATCAATCAGTATGGCGTTGACAAGGTTAAACAACCGTGGGAACGTAAAAAAGCGAAATTTTATTCGCAAGGATCTAGAACAAAACAATAATTACATATTATTTTTATACTGTTGGTTTCTCTTGAAACTTCAGCGATATTTCCTTCCGACAGGCCTTATTCGAATTTTGTTTATGGTTTGTCTTCAGGTTGGATCTAAGCCGATTTAGAGGGTGGATAACCAGATTAGACCACACACAAAACAACCCGGTTAAGGACGAAACACCCCAGAATAAGCAATTAACAAACTGGCCAAGAGACAAACACAGCCAGATAAATTACATTATGTGCATATCAGTTAGCTTTACATGTATGCGGCTTAATGCTAAAAATCAACAAATAAAACCAACAAAGTAAATTAACAACATATGTGGCAACGTAGCATTTCAAATTTAAAAATTGAAAAAATAAATATACCAATTTTCATTGTGAGTAGGTCACATACAACGTTTCATCGAGGAAGCTAGTGACGTCGGTAGTTTTGACATGCTTTGGCATTGTTGTGTTTTAATGATAAACTGTTAGTCTAATCCCTTAGCCTCGAACACATCACTGGGAGGGGGGGGGGGGGGGGGGTATTTACAGGTAATAGAACAAGTTTACCAACATACACATTTAATCTGTTTTTGGCCCTACGTGAATCTTACTATGCTTATTCAAAATATAATGTGTGGCAGTATGATATTTTGTAGAAAAATATCTACGTTTTGCGGGCAACTGCATGATATTGTGTTAAGGTATTTTTTTCTTTATTTTGTTTATTTCTGAAAACAACTCCAGTTTGTGTGCGGACTACTGCTAATGTATTATCATTATTGAAAATGCAGGCCAATCTTACATCAGAAAAAGAAGCATACGATCGCAGAAAACAACTGATTATTTTCAAAGGGAGTTTTTTTTAACGGATCAAGGCATTTTGCGTTGATGACCCTAGGTAGCCTAGTTCTGTTTCCATAAAAACATACAGAAGCTGTATAATAATGATATTTCTGATTTTGGAATAACCCAAACATTTTCCGAAGAAGAATATGTTCAAACTAAGAAAGCGTACCCGGAACAAAATTATGTTAATAGTCACTGTCTAAAAGATACAAAAAAGCGTTAACTTTGTCTTAGT
>JAVFBW010157156.1:0-11880 GCA_034783835.1 Mopalia ciliata
AAGATGCATCATTTTTTTTTTTTTTAATTAATTAGAACGGAATCCCAGTAGATTTTTGTGTCTATCCGACGTGGGGAAGTCTTATAAAAAGGACCAGCTTCTAAAAAAAGAGGCAAAATTAACTAGATCGCGTTGTGCTCTTTACAATGGTTCAAATTTCTAACATCAATAGTTTTATAGAAATATGCCATGAAAAACGTAGTCTGCTTAAAATTCAAGCCTCATAAATCGGTAATTAAACTTTTGTGAATTGTATATATGATCATGGGAAAAGTAAATTATAGGCTCTAATTTAACAGTTTGTAATTAGTATTTCGAATTATGACATGAGAGTTTGAATATATAAGTGTTAATCCAAGCTTCATCAAAGGTTTATTTTGAGCCCAATGGGTCCAGAAAAAAATGCATATGTGGCACCAATGCTTGTGTTGAAGTTAATCGTTAAGTGCTCTTAATAGCTTGGTCTGTGACTTTAGTCTTTTTATGTAGTAAAAGATAGCAAATAAAGTAAACTTACAACTTTATAGATGTGACAATTATAAAAAAGAACAATTCGTGCGTTTCCTATACTCACTCTAAGAACAATGGTTTCTTTCTGAGGGTCTCAAATTGACTCGCCCATTATTACATATTGGTGGTTACATTCAATTGCAGCCCCTTTCCGCTGAATGATGTTCTGTACACTTGACTACTGAACCCCAACGGGGAATAATTCTCATACAAAGGTTCCTCTCGGTTTTCTGCAATTTCGCAACGCCTAGTAGTCCTAAAGCCCGCCGCACACGAGCGATTCTCCATCGGCGACTAAAAAACCCAAGGTAATTGCTCCGTGTACTCCTAGACACTGTTGGTGTCTAGTCGCAAGGAATCAAACGTGTTTTATATCAAAATCGCTCCGTCTGCAGTAAAACCTGTGGCCGACGGAAAAAATCGTGCAATTAGTCGGGTCAATTGACAGATTACCTTTGCGTTTAAAGGGAATCCATATTTTGAGAAAAGATAAGTTCTAACCGCGCACTTACCTTGGCGTCTCGCACATCCAGACTAACGGAAATATTCCGGTTAACACAAAACCTTTCCAATTCTGCATGGTGTTGCTTAGATACAAAAAAAGCTAGAATACACCACAGAGTAGACACACAAACCCTCTAATGGAATCCTTTGATGAACACTTAAATATGATTTGTAAGCTTTTATCCCTGTAAACATACATTTTGTCTTGTACACTTCTACTGTATACAAAGCCAGAAAGCTTTTTTTTAGTAAACCGTCGACTTCGCTTGAAATCACAGACCACATCATTACTTATTAAAAAAACTGATTTATTTCTCAACTAGTTCAAATTTGCTTGAAATGGTAGACACCTCATTGTTCGGCAAAAATATGTTAACGTAAGGGAATTGACAGAATATCAAAGCATACTGTATTCTACCAAATCTTCGACAAAGCAACGGACTATAAACACTGTGTTGACTTATTTGTTGCTGTGACACGTGCAAAGCTTTTGTGCCAATGTTTGTATAAGGCCATGGAAGGCATCAGAGCTGAATTATCAACCTTAGCTGTGGATTCTTTATTTATGTTAGACCAATAACGTTTATTTTATAAGTTAACTAATTTCGATTTTCTCAGTTTCTCCGAACAACCTAACCAATTTACAATTCAAGTCAATCCAAGGACATTTGTCGTCTGACAATAAAGGAAACTCAGTTGCAAACTGTTCTATATGCGTGTGCGTAGTGCAATACAAATTTATATTTTTCGTATTTCTGTAAAAAATAAAATGGACATATTTCTATTACGGAGGGTAGGGATGGAGCTTTATGTTGTACTGGTGCTCTCAGAGCTAAAGGCAAACAAGAACCCGATCTACTTGAGGTGTTTTTGTATATCATCCTGTGGTTGTCCCTTATTTGAACTGTCTTGTCTTTGCTTGTTGCCAGTGGCGTCGAGGGTGATTTATTATAATCATATGATATTTTGGTCAGTGAAAAATATCCCCTAAATGCTAGTTGGGAACAAACCTTTCACGTCTCCGGCCGAGTTTTGTTTATTTAAAAAAAAAAAACACTAAAAATACCACAATTTGTCAAAAGTTTACCTAGTTGAAAAAATGGTAGATTTTGCTATTGATAGAAAAATGATTATTTAACAAATTTGTTATTTAAATATTATTATTCAGTGCGAATGTTTAATAAATGTAAGTGTCACACAATATAGCTTTGTTTCCTAACCAAGGTGATTTAAAAATTTTGTTTCCCAACGGTGAATGAGTGTAAAAAGTAAAACACCCACAAATCCGCCCTTAAAGGAACATGGTATTTTAAGAAAAAAAGACTCTCTTTAACTCGTGCGCACGACTGGGTAAGTCTTGGGAACGCTAACGCTAGGTCGTGCGGCCTTTATTTTGTAAAAAAAAATCACCCACAAAACGTTTGTGGATACGGTCAGTATAAAACTTCGTTTTCCGTTTAAAAGAAGTTACTTCAAAAGTAATATGACCCCCATTGAGGCAACGGTATCAACGGCAAAACTGTGTACATTTGCAACAAAAGGCACATTTCAAATATTAAATGAGTATTTCTGCCTCAGACCTGAAGACCTTCTTTATTGACACAATGTCATTATTGTGTGATTTTTCACATCAATAAGAAAAAAAGGGATGTATTAATTTAATCTAATAGAGCCTATGGTATTTGTTTCGTAGCTCCACATGTGGGATATAGAATTCCAACGCTTTAATTGGGATTTAGCGACGTACGCATGGGTATTACAATTACTGTTCCTTGTCTATCTACGGTGAAACAACCTAGAGGAAACTTCATAAAAACCGCCACGTGAATACCGGAGTCACATGCTGTTGACTCACTCGTATACCTAACGGTCGACATGCGGACACGATCCTGCGAACGGTACATCGAAGTACGATTATATGCCGCAGTTGCTAATTCCAAAGTCTCATTTGCTTGAATAACTTGAATCTGGAATATGATGTCCGATCTTAATGGCTCAAAATACAACTCATCTGAACACTTTAGCCGAGTTTCCTGACTGTCCACTGCCGACAGATGCGGTAACTAAAATATCCAGTGAGAGAAATGTGAATGTCTTTGAGGTTTCTTTAGAAGGGTAGAAGGTGAATGGTAACATAATATGATTTTCTTGAAAGGATAAAATCAGTACACAGGTTGTCTGATACGGGGCCGAGTTCAATAATCATTACTTCCTTACTAAATCCATAGACTGTTTCCAGTGACTGTTAAATCTCTGTCGTGTTTCCTGTGGATATTAAATGACTGCTACAATGTTCAGATGAGTCGTATTTTGAGCCATTTCCACTGCTGAAAGATGCGGTAACTAAAATATCCAGTGAGAGAAATGTGAATGTCTTTGAGGTTTCGTTAGAAGGGTAGAAGGTGAATTGTAACGCAATCTTCTTTTGATTCTGTGTAGAATATGTTTACATATCTTGTCGTGGTATTTATTACTACCTGAAGAGTGAAATTGTCCTGGTCAATTACTTTAGATAACTTGAATCTGGAATAAGATGCCCGATCTTAATGGCTCAAAATACGACTCATCTGAACACTTAAGCAGTCATTTAATATCCACAGGAAACACGACAGAGATACAACAGTCACAATCGACACATTTGGCCTGGTCCTGAGCCCAGGTTTTAAGTCTGCAGAACAAGGCCAAATGATGAATACCAAATAGCCGATCATAATAACTCCCAATAACATTTTAAGCAACCCTCCTTGGAATTAACACTAAAATAAATTTCGCCCAAAGCAACGTTTACCTGCTGACAGGTTAAGTGTCGCGTCCTCTTGTAATTTATCCACATATAAAAAATTTGCACACTTCAACTTGAAGTCTGTCCTCACAAAATATCCTGTCTTTTGACAAGGTCTTCAAGTAGGTGGTGCTGGAAGGAAACAGTCTGGGTTATTTCACTTACGCTCATGCTGGGCCCCTTGGTTGATTTTCAAAACACCCGCTGTATTTAGTATTACAATTTCCACAGACAAGCTGTGATCCTGATGATGGTTTGATAATAAACCGACATATTGAGTCAATATGAACTTTTCTTCCTTCTTTCGAGTAGTCACCTTACTCTATTACGCTGTATTTAGTCTGTTATGCAAACTATTATAAATCTGTACCTGTAATCGGTAAAAGTCCTTCAACTAGTAAACAGTGTATCATTTAAAAAAAAAATTAATTAGAACGATCCCAGTGGATTTTTTTTTGTGTCTATCCGACCTTGGAAAGTCTTATAAAAATGTAAAATACAGCTTTTAGAAATCATTTTAAAAAACCAAAGAAGAACTTCTGGAAAACGAGACACCGTTCTCTAGATTGCCTTCTGCTCGTTACAATGGTAAATGGTTAACCTAAATAATTTTCTAGAAATACGCAATAGAAAATGTAAATGCTTAAAACTATAGTGCGAAAAATCGGGAATTAATTTTTTGCGAATTGTATATATGATCATGCGAAAAATAAATTATAGTCTCCAATTTAACAGTTTATAATTAGAATTTCGAATTATTTTTTTCACCAACATATAGTTTGAAAGACGTGACGACTGATATATCCAGAAGTTGAAAATCCATACCAGTCGTCATGTGTTTCTAATTTACCAGCTTCTAAATGCCACTCAAACAAGATATAGTTTGAGTACCTAACTGTTAATCCACGCAATAACAAAATTTACTTGTTTTGAGCCCAAGGGGTCCAGCAAGACCTAAATATGTGGCGGCAATGTAATCCACCATTATATAAACTCACTCGCACAACAATAGTTAGAAATTTATAATCCTGCATTGCTCGGTAAAAATAGTATAACTGTAACTGAAGTCTACTATAATAAGCCAAAAGGAATGAGGGGTCAACCATGTTTGAAAACCCGCTTTTGTTGAAGTAAGCCGTTAAGTGTTCTTAGCTTGATTTGTGACTTTAGTCATTTTATGTAGTAAAAGATACCTATTAAAGTATAAATAAAATGTACAATGCATGGTAACAAAATAACTAGTTTAGCATATAAAGTGTGGTATGTCACCGGAGCAAAGATATTTAAAACAGATTCACTCGTTAGACTGGCGTGAGTTCGGTTTACAGGTATGCCCTTACTGACACCTGAACCGCTTACTTTACAAGTACACTTACAATTTTAGAGATGTGACAATTATGAAAAAGAACAATAAGTTTTTTTTACTATACTCACTCTGTAAAATGATCGTTTTTTTCTGAGGATCTCAATTTAACTCGCCCATCATTAAATGGCAGCCCCTTGCCAATGAATGGTGTTCTGTACATTTGACTAATGAACCCCCACGGGGAGTAATTCTCATAATAACGGTTTTGCCTGTTTTTACGAGTATTCTCGGTTTGCTGCAATTCCGCAACGCCAAGTCAGCCTAAAGCCCGCCACGCCCGAGCGATTCTCCGTCGGCGACTTAAAATCTCAAGGAAATTGCTCTGCTTGCGACGCGCCTAGACACTATCGGCGATTAGTCCCTAGGAATCAAACTCGCTCCGTGTGCAGCAAAGGCTGTGCCCGACGGCAAATCTCGTGCAATTAGTCGCAAACGTGGGATACATACTCAAACAAATCAAACGGGTCAATTTACCTTTGAAACGAAAACCTGATGTTTAAAGGAAATCCATATTTTGAGAAAAGATAAGTTCTAACACCACCTCACCTGGGTGTCTCGCACAGCCTGACTAACGGGGATATTCCGGATAACACAAAACCTCTCCAATTCTGCACATTATTGCTTAGACACAAAGAAAGCTAGAATACACCACGCAGTAGACACACAAACCCCCTAATGGAATCCTTTGATGAACACTTAACTATGATTTGTAAGTTTTTATACCTGTAAGCATACAGATTGTCTTGTACACTTCTACTGTATACAAAGCTGCATTTTTAATAAACCATCGACTTCGCTTTAAATCACAGACCACATCATTACTTATTAAAAAACTGATCTATATCTCCACTACTTCAAATTGGTTTGAAATTGTAG
The DNA here is from genome assembly GCA_034783835.1 of Mopalia ciliata. Taxonomy (NCBI): domain Eukaryota; kingdom Metazoa; phylum Mollusca; class Polyplacophora; order Chitonida; family Mopaliidae; genus Mopalia; species Mopalia ciliata. Next base: position 6,039 of record JAVFBW010157156.1, read on the forward strand.
ATACCTCATTGTTTGGTCAAAAATATGTTAACGTAAGGGAATTGAGAGAATGTCTGAGCATTATGCGTCCTATCTCGACCGGAAGAAATCATGACTAACCACTGTGTTACAGACACAAAAAATATTCATAACCACTGTGTTGTCTAACTCGTGATGCGACACATAAAAAGTTTTTGTGGCGATGTTTGTATAAGGCCATAGAACGCATCAGAGCCGAATAATCAACCCTGACTGGATGCTTTATTCATGTTATACAAATAATGTTTATTTTATTAGTCAACAAAGTTCTATTTTCTCAATTTATCTGATCACCGTAAACAATATACACATTGTTGTCAACTGAGATAGTATCGGATATTTGTTGACTGACAATAAATGCAACTCCGTTGCAAACTGTGTGTGCGTAGAGCAATACAAATTTAAATTGTTCATATCTCTGTAAATTTTAAGTACAATTAACATATTTGTACTGCGGAGGGCAGAGATGGGGCTTCATGTTGTACGGGTGTTCTCAGATCTAAAGGGAAGCATGAAGCCGATCGGTTTGTCATGTTTTGGTATAACATCCAGTGGTTGTCCTGTCTTGTCTTTGTTTGTTGCCAGTGGCGTCGAGGGTTGTTTCCCTCGCCCATTGGGTTGGCACGCCGTCATTGTGAGTGAAATAACCACTGTGTTAAATCCCAATCAAGCAAACTAATACATCTCTAATTAAATTAGTGATTTCTGGGATTTGAAGCGTTACCATATGTTAATTCGGTTGGGGTTATTGTTTTCATTGTTGGTGTTGTGGTTTCCGCTCTTGAGTCTTTTTATATCTACAATGTGAACACAAGGTGAAGTGAACCGAAGTAACCATAACTGATTCTGAATATAATTAAATGAAAAACTTTAATAGTATATTTTGAACAATGTTGCAGAAATTCATAGGCAATTGTGCAATCTAGATGTCAACTGAGTTTGATATTTAAGTTTTATATATAAGCTAATCTGTTTAAAATTAGAAAACAACTGTAAAACATTTAATTGATTATAATCATATTTTGGTAAGAGAAAAATATCCCCCAAATGCTAGTTGGAAACAGATCTTTGCCATCTCTGGCGGAGCTTGTCTGTTTGTTTAATTTAAAATTAAAAATTAAAAACCACTAAAAATAACACAATTTGCCAAAAGTAGACGTACCGTAGTTGAAAAAATATCGGTAGGGGCTGCTGTTGATAGAGGAATGATTTATTTCTAAATATCCTTATTTTTAATAAATTGAGTATTTCTGCCGCAGAATTAAGATATTCTTCATTGACAAAAAGTCATTATTATGTACTTATTCGCATAAAGGAGTAAATTTCAGTTTAACAAAGCCACATGGCATTTGTTCCATAGCTCCACATGTGGGATACAGAATTCCACCACTTTAATTGGTAGTATGTTCTCAAATACGTTTGTATTCATTCTTCCTGAATGTTTCCTCGGCGAAGAGAGAAATGAAAATTACTGCGTTTCTATTGAAACCGCTAGCGGACTTCATTCTTCTTCTCCGTTTCAAATTAGTGTATTTGTTTGTTTGCTTGATTGAGTTTAAACGACGTACTTATGGGTATTACAATTATATGACGACGGTTTTCAACTTCCTACTGTTCCTTGCCAGTTCATGATGAAAAAAACTAGAGGAAACCCCATAAAAACCAACCCCGTGTTTACTGGAGTCACTTGTTGTAACTCACTGAAAGACCCGACGGTCAACTTGCAGACTCAATCCCGTGAACGGTACATGAAAGTACGATAAGAAGGCGGACTCGCTAACTCCAAAGGTTCATTTGCGTTAAATACGGCTAGGATACGGTGGCTGTAGGACCCCGAAATCGAAATACACTCTCGGCGGCTGCAGATGTTAAGCATTCATTTATTTTATGCGATTAGTGGACTTGATTTGGTTAAATTTCACCGCGGTACAAGCTGGGTCGATGAAGAGTATCAGCCCATTTATCTTCTCTGTCTATATATATAAACGGTATCTATGGTACCGAACCCCTGTGCCCCAACACATGTGACTATAGTCCGCATAATTCGGCTCTGTATATTATTCACCATCTGACATTCTTCTTAATTCCAAGTAGTAACCCGAAATCGATATTTTCTTTCTAGCAGTAACGTCCTAAATAAGGCAGTTACAGCAAAAATTGTATTTCATTGAAAACAATAACATGTCATAAATAAACAGTTTTATATCTCAATCCAAACAATATTTACTCCGAAAAATGGATGACGATAAGCATGAAAAGTACCTTAAGCCCGCTGCACACGGGAGGAAGTGGCTCAGCTGTAGGCAGCGAGAGGCTGAGAACGAGAGAGCTGGCACTGGAGTCAACTTGCCTTCAGTCCATTAGTCACGTAACATCTATAAGTAGCATGTCGTGTCAGATGCCATCCTGATGCCACGTGACGAAGCAACGCATTCACATTGGTCAGTCACTTTTTCTAGTTCAATCGGTATCTTACGTTCAGCGCAGACGATGAGTTCTTGGCCTCTGGTGACAGACAGTATCAAACACAACAGATATTTGCCTTGCCGCTTGTCGAGGCAGAAACCTCACTAAAATTTCAACGCACACTGGTGACTATAGCTGCAATTGCATATTGCAAAACCCAGTCAAACCCGTAACCTGAACAACAGCTGCAACAAGACAAGCGAACCAAAATGTGTTTTTGGAGGACGAGTCTTGTTCTGGAAATCAGAATGCCAGCAAAAAAACATGAAACATGCCGGATGAACTTTGACAATGTACACAAGTCACGAGTCAAAATGGTGGCGGAGTTCGACGCCAGTGTATGCAAACAAAATTGAAATCAGACCATATTCAAGAAATTGGCCAGATTTCGTTGACAGTAAATCGGAAATGGTCTGATAGAGGAATTCATCTTATCAGTCAAAATTTTTGCCTTGAACGATCTCGGAAGGTATTCACTGGAGAAATTTACACTCGAACAAGAGCAATAATTTTAATGTTCATATATCTACGATGCAAGGTGAAATCCCCCCAAAACGTTACAATGACATCAGTATAATTGTCTTCGTTTGTTATATGCGCATGTCCTGTTGACTAAAAAAATTCAGTGAAAAAAAAAAATCTACAGCCTTTTTATAACTGCAACATTTGATTTTTTTTGTTTTCTGTTTTTTTTTTAAATTTTAGTTGAGTATAACGTCGTACTCAAGGGTATTTCATTGATGGCGTCGGTTTATCCATGCCATGCTGTCCCGTGCTTAAATACGATGGAAAACTATAAAGGAAACCTCGCAAAAACCACCTGTGCGATTGCCAGAACCACATCGTTTTAAACGTACACTAAAATTACAGAGAGCCTAGGTTGTTTATGCAATTGGTTGGGTTATGAGTTTTATCAATTCTACTTTAGTGTCTGTGCCTAATGCCGTACATTTTGTATACGAAATTTAAATGAGTTATCTCGGGTTGTAGGCATTCAAATGGCTGTCCCCAGAAGTTAAACCTCAATCAAACAAATTGTTTTAGTCCAGATCAGGTTTTTGATAAAGGTCAGTGACTGATTGAAGTATGAGTTTATACCTTGGGAATAGTTCCTATGAAAAACACCATAGTATAAACCTGTCAGTGCATGGATATAACTGAGCTTCAATAATGTCAAAACTGGGAGACTAATTGCGAATTATACATTCAATGTCGAGCCGATTTAAGTTCAGGTTATGAATGTATTAACCTGCAACTATCCATCATCATATAAAGGTGGTACACTTCTTTTTTTCTATAACAAAAGCAGTTCGATATAATTCCTTAACAGATACTAATTGGGTAATTTCACGGTAAAGCCAAGCGCCATTGGCCCGTCGAATGGTTTTATCTTAGTGAATGTATACTATTCGGCAATGCAACAAAAAGAGGTTCATCTTGATTTGTTTTTGTTCTATTCGGGGTTTACGTCTTACTCTCCTTCTATCAATTTTGCTGGTGTAACATTGGTTGGGTCTTTACGTCTTACTCACCTTCTATCAATTTTGCTAGTGAAATATTAGTGGGGGGCTTTACGTCTTACTCACCTTCTATCAAATTTGCTATTGTAACATTGGTTGAGGCTTTACTTGTTACTCACCTTCTAGCAATTTTGCTAGTATAACATTGGTAATGGCTTAACGTCTAATACTCACCTTCTATCAATTTTGCTAGTGTAACATTGGTTGAGGCTTTACTTGTTACTCACTTTCTAGCAATTTTGCTAGTGTAACATTGCCTGGGTATTAACGTCTTACTCACCTTCTATCAGTTTTACTAGTGTAACATTGGCTGGGGCTTTATGTCTTATTCACCTTCTATCAATTTTGCTAGTGTAACTTTGGTTGAGGCTTTACTTGTTACTCACCTTCTAGCAATTTGGCTAGTGTAACATTGACTGGGTATTAACGTCTTTCTCACTTTCTATCAATTTTGCTAGTGAAACATTGGTTTGGGCTTTACGTCTCACTCTCCTTCTAGCAATTTTGCTAGTGTAACATTGATTGGGTTTTTACGTCTTACTCACCTTTTATCAATCTGGCTATAGGTAACATTCGTTGAGGCTTTACGTCTTACTCACCTACTATCAATTTTGTTAGTGTAACATTCGTCGGGGCTTAACGTCTTACTCACCTTCTATCAATCTTGCTAGTGTAACATTAATTGGGACTTTACATCTTACTCACCTTCCATCAATTTTGCTAGTGTAACATTTTTTAGGCTTTATGTCTCACACACCTTGTATCATTTTTGCTGGTGTAACATTTATTATTCTAATACACTTGTCTTTAAAAAGTGGTTGTACGAAATCCGAATACAAGTTTGTTCAGAAATAATTGGCATTACGCTATTTCAGTTTAAAACAAGTTTGGACTGTTTTATAAAAATCAGTAGCGACCAGAGCTAGCAAAGCTATATTGATGTGCAAATTAAACCTTTCAACAATTGCAACTATAAAAATCGGTGAACTGCCCGTACCATTTTCTGCCTTTTACACGTTACATTGAATTCTGTTAGAGGGCGGAGCCGTCAACCGACAGATTTGATTTACCCATGGCGGAGGCGTATTTTCAACCTATTTTTAAGTATTGATATTCCCAATTCGTCTTAAGATGCAATTGGATTAGCCTTATAGTTATTTTATTGAAAAAGAAGTACATGTATGCACGGTTGTAGAAAAATAACCGGTGATGCTAAAGGAGGCAATGATAAACCTAACTTTATTGAAGTATCCGTCGTCTAAAATCGTTGATGCTCTTTTAACGATTTTATTTTACTTTAGCATTGTCATAAACTATTTAATCCTTAGTGACAACCAAGTAATTGGGAAAATGTAGCTCTTCAACAAAAGGGCAGCTAGATTTGAGAGGGACAATCAGGTCTTTAATTGACCTTAAGGACTATATTGCTCAAGACATACCTGGCTTAACAATTAAATCGATAAGCATGCCACATCACTTAATCTGTAATAAAATTCCAGAAGCCAATTTTGGTTTAAAACAGCTGTCTTCATTGCTCGGGAAATAGAGGGAAAGCTCATTTGACGATCACCAGCAATACCCTGGACCAATACTAATTGAACAATTTCATGTCTAAGCCATAAACCACTGATTTGACTAATCTGTATCTGTGTATGAAATGGACAAAATGAGATATTTGAGCTGCATTTATTTTGTCCTCATTACATATCAGAAATAGAGATTTTGCTTTCAATTAAAACCATTTTAAAGCGAACAAAGAGTTTGTGTTATGTGGGATGAACAGACTCGGAGAAATAGTTCTATTAGAGCTTTTTATCTTGTTTTTTTTTTGTTTTGGG
>JAVFBW010157167.1:0-11879 GCA_034783835.1 Mopalia ciliata
CCGGTTTCTCCTAAAGAGCTTGTAGCAATTCCAAGTACCACAGAGCAAAAGATGATCCCTGTGAAAGATGATTCAATGAGTAAGTGGGATGAAACTCTTTCCTCTGAAGTTCCTAACAAAATTCCCATTACAGATATTTTGTTCTATTTAATAAGAAAATCAGTTAGATGTTGATCAAATACAGGTTAACAAAAATTCTTATTGAAATGTGATTACACTATAAAACAACATGATAAGCTAGACTTAATGTGTTTTCAGCTTCTGGGTCCATTCATACGCAACGTTTCGATGCAGATACTAACGCCGTTTTCAAGCTTATAAGAGTAAAACCCTTGAAAACCATATATAAAATTATCGTTTGTGTAAAACATTTTGTACTTGATAACGTATAACCCTTCCTTTTTATGTAATAGCAAATAATAGCCGAGTTGCGCACTCTATACTACTACCCAGCAAACCTGATTTATTGAAGAGATAAAGGCGGAGGAAAAAGTCACGTGATGTCACGCGATCATCTTCTACTACAGCAGGGCGGCGACTCTTGACATTCAAATGGTAAGTTTTTGGTCCGAATAAATCTCAAACTTGCAATCATGGCATAACCTTGCCGAAGTAGACAGTAATTATGCTTCATTGGTGATACCATATCCTAAATCTAGTGGCCAGCAAAGAAACCGGATGGCTAAAATGGCCTGACCTCAGCATGGACATTAAAGCATTATGCTAATATGCTTGTGAGTCTCTCCGCCAAGGTCACATCGAGCTGGGAAATGTTGTGGATACAATTCTCCCAAATAAAATACACTGTAAGTCAGGTACTTTAATAATTTCGAATGGAATTATTAAGTAAAGTTCAATAACCCGAAACCGTTCCGGATCTTACCGCCCTGAATGCCTGAACAACTGAAGCTTCAACTTGAAACTTAGGGAAAAGTTATAGGCATATAAACAACGATGAATTATTTCATGGAGAATCCCTTGAATTGACTTGTCCCTGTACAGCCTGATTGATCCAGGTGAAAACATAAAAATCTAGGGATAATCCTGAATACCTTTAAGAGTATAGTCTTGCTTAATTTGTTATCATCCCAGCTTCTAAATGCCCCCTAGATACCTACTAAACAAATCTCCTATGGCATTTATGATCTGCCTGGGTTATTTAACTCATATCATGGCAAACCTTTCGTAGACATTTAACAAAGTACTTAAAACCACCCCAGGGCACTCCTGTAAACATATAATGACTATACTGTAGGTCTTTATGGCATGTGTAGAATGAACATGGTTCTACCAATGATGTTTGTCCCTCCGGACGTCCTCAGTTTCCGTGTCAGCGTAGTCACATTTTCGTTCAACTTCTCCTTCAAATAGTAAGTTTGGGACTGGCAACAAAAGCAAATGAGACAAATACATTGAAGTTGTTTTTGTCAAGAAACACTTTGTCTGCAATAGCAGAGGAAAATTATTTTTAAAAAAATTACTAAAAGCAAAATGTTAACACGGATATATTTTGATTAAAAGCTCCAGTTCAAACTATTGGCTTATATAAATGCCTATTGAATGAACACATCAGTCTATTGATCGAGCCATCGTCAAGAGTAAGGAAATGAACTACATGATAGTAATCAGTAGATTGAAATAATTGAGGTCATAGAAAGCTTTCAGCAAGTGAAGAAAAGCCTCATTGGTGGGCTTTAAACACATGGATCTCCATCGAGCATATTCCATTAGTGCATATGTTTAAACAATTTGAAACTGTGTGTCGATATTTAAAAAACTGATTTAAACTTTTTGGAAAATATTTGCGAATAATAATAGCTTTTGTATGAATGTCTTCGACAAAATAAATTGTCCCTATTTACCTTTTCGAAACAAGCTGTTACAATGTTATCTGGGAAAATGTTTCTGAAAATAAAAATATATGTTTTCATATCAACACAGCCATCAGAATACTCCCACAGTTGGTGCTATACTGCAAGCCGTTTTATCATGTCGGATTAGTTTTCATTTAATTTACTTATTTACAATTCTTTTTCATACATGTGAAACTTTTTTTTTCTACTTATTTTGAAAAAAGTTGTACTTATGTAAAAAAACAATTTCACATACGTATCACTGATCGGGGTAGTACATTGACTAAACTGTTACAAAATAACATTGACTTTTTCATGTATTACATTGACATATTCGAGCATATTAACTTAGTCGATCATTACATTGACCAAGTCTAGCAAGACATTGACTTAGTCTAGCATGTAATGTGGACGTATTCTAGCATAACATGGACTTATCCAAGCATTAAATTGACTTATTCGAGCATTAAATTGACTTATTTGAGCATTACCAAGACTTAATCGAGTATTACACTGTTTTCTTCGAGCATTACATTTACCCATTCGAGTATTACACTTATTAATATAACCATAACATGTATTGATTTGGCAATAAGGTGCTTTCTTGTTATGATGATAATACAACAGAGTAGCGTCCCTTTGCGAAATGACGTTACCAATTTATGGCACGGTAGGGCAGCCTGTGTATACTTTAACATTGCAGGTTGTTTATTTTCAGGAAAATATAGCTTTACAATTATAACTTTTGCAAAAATGTATACTTTAAGCTATGGGAAAAGGAAATTCATATAGTTTGATGAACGTTTACCTGCTAATTTGCAATATTCCCAATACCGCCTATGTTAAAAATCATGGATTAGCCCTCCCTTGCCGAAAAGAGACGTCACTGTGTTGCCGTAACGTCATAACTGGAAACCCCCGTATTGCTTCAAATTATGCAAGGGAGGTAACTTCTGACTTTTGGAATATCTGTAGCCTTTTTAATTACAGTATCTTTAAAAACCAAGGCCAGCAGAAGCCAACACAACCAGTTTATCAAACTAATTTTTTTATATTAAATTTTCACTAAATTTTTTAAATAAATTTCGAAATAATACAAACCTAATGAGGTCCGCGAATATATCGAGTGTTTGTAGGTCCCTTGTACTGGGGACAGAAACCGTGCTATTCACTTCTATGTCGAGCTGACCTGAAAAAGGGAATCAAGGATAGCCAATCAATATCTGGCACAGAACAAACTTGAGAACAAACAGTTTACTCCAGTTCAGTTTTTAGACATGGCTAGGTTTTTATCCCCCGGTCCAATGAAGTTGTTGGGGCATATAATAATGGGTTCTGTCCATCTTCAGACTTAACTTTCAAGTGCATATCTGGTAAAAAGTTCCACCTCTTTTCCCCAAACTAGATTTGTTCTTGTTCGACCCCTTGGACTAAAAAAAATAATTTCTTTTAAATTATTATAGTTTTATTAAATTAAATATGTAAAGTTCATGCAAGTGAAAACCTAACTTCTAAATTTTAAATTAATATACATGTAGTTAAAATTGTGCCCTTCGTTTAGATTTTTAGTGAGCATACGGGAAGGTGTGGAGAGTAATGCGATTAGCATAGCAGATTAGGTTCTCCACTGTGGGGCTTTACGCCGTATATTGAGGTGTGAATCCAGTTTATTTTAAGTTTGACCTGTATAGTATTATACTGAAACCTGATAGAATTATTAATTGGCCTAGACATCTTTATGCTGTGAAATATAACATTTTATACCCAAGTTTAAATGCCCAATTTGTGGCACCAAAGATTTGACAGATTAAACATAGAAAGTGGCTTATTTCTCAAAAAATGGTTCATGGTAGAGACTTGAAATGTGTTGTATTTTAAAGGGGATCATGTCAAATAAAACGATTGCTTCATTTTTGTCACAAGTTTGGGCTAGATTTTGTAAAATGCTTTCCCAAAGAAGTACTTTGTGGTTTTATACGCATTCATATTCAGGTTAGACAGACAAAAACACTCCAATGACATTATTTTAAGCTAAATAATGATAAAAAAAATGACAGTTTGTTTTAACTTCAGGGGCTATTTTATACTATATACACGTTTATCTTTGGCGTAAGTCGATAATTACCATCTGGCTATCATTTTGCCAAATTGTACTGTTTATTTGTTTGAAGGCAGTAACACTTAGTTCTTAACAAAAGTTACCTAGATGTATTTCTGATCATCTAATTTTTCTAAAATAACATACACACATGAGTTTTCGACTTCGTCTACTGTGTGGTCGCCAAATCAGAAATATCTAAACAAAAAATTGAAAAAGTACCCCCCCAAAAGTTTGTGAAATGTTTACACTATAAAACTGGAAAAGAATACGATTCTGACAGTTATATGGTTTTGTGTAAATATTTTAATCTTCTTTTATTATGTAAGCGGAGGGAATTCCGTGATCTGACCTGTGAAATGTGAACATTCAATTATTGATAATGAGCGTATGTTGGATCCGCTCTGCAGGCGTTTTTAAGCAACCAATGTACGGAAATATAGTTTCTTTTTTAAGATTGATGTCACTGTTCAGCACTTCAGTCGAAAAAAACGGACGTAAATATTTTTAGAAATAACAATAATTTTAAGACAGTTAAATTCTGTGCTGTTTTAAACGGTATCCGTCTGATCCTTAATTCCTACTTAAATTGCAAGTAGTAGCTTATTTAATTTTCTCAATTTATTTTAAAACATATATATGGCTTTATTTCCAAGGTTATGATTATCTCAAACGCTGTTTTGTAATTGTTATTAAATGTCTTTTGTTATCAGACATGTAAGTTGGCCTTTGTAACTGTTGGATCCTGAAATAAATAAATACAAGATACTTACATTGTACATGTGTAAAATTGTTTTAATAATCACCCAATCAGAGACTCAGTAAGACTTAGTAATTGGTGTCTTTTAATATGTAGGCCTATACGTTTCTACAGCGCATAACAGTTTTGCATGTTGCAATCTTGTAGGTCAAATTGAAATATTTGTAAAACTTTGGTTTCCGGAGCTTACTTCGATAACCGTTAGGCCCTAAATGTTTTACCAAGCTTTATATGTAATTCCGTTATGTAATTTAATGTGTCCTTATTATAACAACGTTACTACAGCGTCTATCTAATTTGTGTATCGCTTCTTTAACTACTTGTCAGACACACGCACTCACATCAATCGTTAAAGTTTATTCTCTTATAAAAGTGTAACAAACGACTTGACAAAAATAATAATAATACAAATATTGTACACTCAGGGTGGGGGTTCGACTAAAGTCTGATCACTCGGTCCGGTAGCCGGTTAAGTTTCACAGCGCATACCTAATTTAACTGTCGAAGTTTCGTAAAGAGATAAATGTTTTTAGCACTTGATATTTTGATATTCCCGATACTTTATTGGGCCTTTAGTTGATTTTACATTTCCACTGTGCATCGCCTTAAATGAGAGATCTCCTGTATACGATTGTTTTCTTAATGAATCAATCTATGGATTTTCTTTTTTTCAGTCAGCCAATTCTTTAACAAGAAGTCTTCTGAAGTAAGAATATTTCCTCGCGTTCGTTGGGTAATTGAACCAGTTACTCGAGGAATATTTACTTATTAAAATCTCCCTGTTAATTCAACAATGGAGCGATTTGTTAACTGCCGTAGTAAAAGTAATGACTGAATTTATTTCATTAAATAATCAAATAACAAAAAGTTACTATACCTGGTTTAATGGTGAGAGAGAGTATAACACCCAGGATGCAGCCGATGACATTGGTGACCATGATATAACCTATAGCTATCAAACTGATTTTACCGTTAGACTTTGGATCCAGGGAGGCTGTTCCTGCAGACGGAAAAAGATACAAATAAAATCATTTGAATCATTCCACCCGTTAGACTTCTGTCTATGAAGATGATACAGGTGATTGATTGTTCGTTTGTTTGATTGGGGTTTAATGTCTTACTCAATGGTATTTCACTTATATGACTACGGATTGCCCACTTCACACTGCAGCTAGCCTTATTACGGTTGAAAACCGGGAGGAAACGTCGTAAAAACCACCCCCGCGATAGCCGAAGCCATAACATGTGAATCGCTCAATACCTGATGGTCGAAAGGCGGACGCGATCCGGTGAACGGTACATCAAAGCAGGTTGAGTTTAGAAAGCGCACTCGCTACCACTAAGCCACAGCCGCAGGCCTGATACAGGTGATTGGGGATAGATAATACAGAAGTCATATTTAATACTAGATTGGTCATCCCGTAAGATTTGGGAGTACAGCAAGGCTGTATGTAGCAGAGAAATATCATCGGATTGGTTTGTACGTTATTTCAGTATGTCCAGTGGAGTTATACGGTGATTTCCTGTCCCTATTGGGTTAGCTCGGCCCCATATGTTTGTTTGTTTGTTTGATTGGTGTTTAACGTCGTACGCAAGGGTATTTCACTTATATGGCGACAGATCGTCCACTTCACACTGTACACAGCCTTATTGCGGTGGAAAACCGGGAGGAAACCTCGTAAAAAACACTCCCGCGATTGCCGGAGCCACAACATGTGACTCTCTCATATACCTGATGGTCGAAATACCCGTGAACGGTAAATCGAACCATGTTCAGTTCAGGAAGCGCTCTCGCTATCACTGAGCCACGGCCGCGGGCCTCGGCACCATGTGAGCAAAAGAACCTATATCACGCTGTTAAAATCTAATCAAACGGAAAGACAGTCTTTCACTTTGTAAAACAGCCATACCTGATATAATGCTGGAGACGATTAGAGGTATTATCGTCATTTTGAGAAGTCGAAGAAAAATCTCTCCGAGTAAACCTGAAAACAAGGAGGTCATAAATATAGATATAGTTACATTTGAGATTTGGCTATCAACAGATCCGTTAACATCTTTTTAATATTGTGTTCGATCTCCTATTATTTGTACCAACAGGGAATATAACTGTTAATTGATGCACTCTCTACAGTAAGGAAGGATAAATTTTCAACATATCAATCACTCAACAGCAAAATGGTGCGCGAAATAGAATGAAGACACCGTAGAGTATACCTTCACAATCTCGTTGGAACCAATTTGGTCATGATTCTTTATTTCAATATTTTTAATACGGAATGTAATTGTTATCCAGTTACGCTGTGGTTTGTTTTCTTGCTAGCTGGATGTCGGTGTGAAATCATTTCCGGTATGTCGTAAAATCCAGCCAGTCACTTAAACTGTTGTAATAAAAACATGATTTAACAAATCATTAAAGTTGTATGCCAACAATGATGTACATGTATTGATTAATTGATTGATTGATTGACTGCTTGGTTGATTGATTGATTGGTTGATTGATTGATGATTGATTGAATGATTGACTGCCTGGTTGATTGATCGTTTGATCGATTGATTGATTGATTGAGTGATTGTTTCAATCACCGATTGATTGAATGATCGATAGGTTGATTGATGTGTTGAATGATTCATTTATTACTTGATCCGATTGGTTGATAGATTGATTTTTTAAAAACCCTTAAATTTCTATAGCTTAAAAAAAAACTACGACTAGCTTGATGTGATTTTTTCAAACAACCAAATCTTTTCGTCAACAATTTGTTTTTTTTATATTCAGGAGCCTCTTTTCAACTGCCATGTTAGAGCACGTATTTCCGGGATAAGATCTACTTTATAAATCTGCTCTGGAATGAAAGTAACTATGCTATATGTGACAAAAGCATCTAGTTACGTTTGGGTATATTGCGCTTATGATGTTGAGTGGAAGATGTAAAAAATGAAACTCAATTTTTTGTCAAACTATCTAGTAATTATGTGATTACTACTATAACTCGTAATAACTTCATATTAACTCGTAATAACGACACATTAACTCGTACTAACGACATATAAATGCACAATAACGACGAAGAGACATTCGAGTTGGATTTGGCGCTAACAGGCTTCAGTATACAACAGCTGCTGATCAAACCACTCCGTCAATCGGCCATTTGAACGATCCTCAAAATACCATATGATAAGCCAAACATAATATATGTAGTTGTATTAGACTGGACTTGCAAACCACTGGCTGGTATCACAGTCAGTTCTTTTGGTGGTTTTCTAGTAGTACTGTTTTTCAAAGTCTCAAAAATTCTTAAAATTCAAAGATAACCGCCCACCAATACATTATAGTTAAGTCACGGCGAAGGAGAGAAATACTGTGTTTCAATTTTTATATGGTTTCATTACTGTTAAATATATGTTTAAGGTTTATAGAGGATAGAGGGTTTTTTACTTGTTGTTTTTTATGACTTTTTAAATTTATTTTTTCGTGGACTTTTTTACATTGACCTGAAGCATTTGAATGAGGGGTAATGTATGACCAGTGTGTTATATGAACATAAGTTGGTCAACCTTGATCCAGACTGACATTATTTGGTTCAGTATTAATTTCATTTTGAAGTTTCTCTCCGCTGACCCTTTTCACGGGTTTTGGTTCGTGTTTCAAGCATAACCCCGCCCTGAGTTATAAATCCTTTGACAGTGCACTTAGGGAAGATTAATTTAATGTTGGGAGGAGTTACAAGAACAAATGTGAACATTACACATTCCAGATCGAAATATTTTTACTGTGGCGTGAACATGGTAGCCCCCGTGTTGGCCCGGTTAGTACACATGCGTAAAACCAGGCAGGATTTTAAATATGAATTTACATGCATGCAAGAGAAACGAAATTCATGTTCGTGCCGATAAAATGGCAGAGGCTTTCTCTTCGCGTTCTTCTAACGATTTATGGAAAGAAGTTAGAACTAAAAACGCCTGTAATATGTCTCTGCCCTAATAGAGGACGAGTCCGAAATTGCTAGCGTGTGGAAGAGTAAGTTTTGTAACCTACTCAACTCCGTTGTCTCTGATGCCCATACAGATTTTGTTCTTAACTCGTTTGTTGACGTTAAGCCTGGTAGTGAGCGAAATATCACATCACGTGAAAAATTAGCTGAAATTGTACAAAACCTTACATATAATATATTTTAGCGTACTAATGGTAGTCCTGTAGTTATATGTTTTATAGATGCCAGTAAGGCATTTGATAGAATCAACCACTGGGTATTATGTAAGACTTTACTTGACCGTACAGTTGATATATTTATTGTATATTTTCTATGCAAATGGTTTACAGTCCAACAATTTGTGATCAAGTGGATTGGGTCATACACCCCTCCCCTTTTGGCGGGAAATGGTGTGAGACAAGGAGGAGTGCTTTCTCCAGTATTATTTTCAGTGTACATTATAAACTTCATGTTGCTCTTTGCAAATCTGGGGTTGGTTGCAACATAGCCTGGGCTTTTATAAATCATATTACTAGTATATACGAAGATGACAGATGTCTTCTCTGCCTGTCTGCTTAAGCTCTTAGAGTCCTCTTGATCGATTACGAATTGTTCTCTAAGTCACATGATGTCACAAACTTTGATCTCCCTGATGTGTATTTTAATGACAGTGCTCTTGAATATGTTACTAACTTGAGCTGCCAAAAATAGTCTGATACAAACTGTAATAAACAGTGATATTCTTTTTTCATCTTACATGTTGTCAAGATGGCGGGCTATGTTATAAGTATAACAGAATAAGTTAACGCATACGAAATGATCTCGATGTTATTGTATAAATCTATAAATAGTATAGTACTGTACAATTTATATAGACTTTAGTCTGAAATAACAGTATTATTATTATTATTACTACGGGTTATGTAAAATTAACTTTGTTCTGTGGCCACGGGCCTTACTTTTGTTTTAGACACGTGAAAGATCTCACACTTATAGAGATAACTAGAAATACAAAGTAAAGTATGTTGAACCATTAAAGTTGTTCATATAGTAACATTACAAATATTCACGGGAATGATAAAACATTTTTATCATTTATTGGTAGAGAGAAAGCAACATAGGCTGTTCATTCAGAAAGAAAAGTACTGTATACCTATATTTCCATGTAGCATCAGCTTACGTACCACGTCGACACCCACCTGTTTAGCAAGAGTTAAGCAAGCAGTAGACTTACATAACTCGTACACTACATGATTAATATATATATCATTATATGCGAGGGACACCACATTCTCCTCTCTCTTAAAAAACATTTACTTACACATTCATGAATTTTACTTAACTCAATTAAGAACATAGGTAGTGAACCATTTTAAAATAAAACGTAGCTATAAAGTTAAACTTACTTTAATAACGTTTGTATGGGATATCATATATAAAATAAGTTGATAAACATTAAACATAAAATAACACATTTCAATACACATCATATCAATGGTATTACTCAATATCTAACATAATGATGTAACCAAGCCGGAGGATTTATTACTCGCAGAGGTCTAACGTTTACATTGTCTCTGATTTCTGGATTACTTACTTGCTGATCACAGAAGTCAAAACCATTAATAATACTCCTGTTTTTATCCAATGATGTATATGAACCTGTATATTTAACTTATCTTTGAACATTCCAAGTTTTACCATCTTCAGTGACATAAGTGTTTGGACCAATCTTAGCTTTGATTTAAATTGGAGCAAAGAATTTACTTTCACGTTTTTGTACATGTCCTATTTTTTCAGCTTTAACCAATTCACCTGGTTTACATACTGATAATTTATAACCTTTTCGTTTGTCAGTATATTCCTTACTTTTTGTTTGTTTTGTTAGTTTTCATTTACGTACCATCTCTTCACTACAAAATTTAGGGAGCTGAGTAGCATGTTTAATATCTAGTTCAGTCCATAGAAATGGAGTTTTTGTTTGAGTATCTCTGATCGGGTGAACAACAGTGGCAACTTGAGCAATGTTTTGCATAGTATGATGCCAAACCCAGGAAAAAACGAACTTGGTCAGAATTTGCAGGTAGGCCTATCGCAGCCTTTACAATTCTTTGAATCAGATCAGGAGAAGGGTGAATGCATTTACTGTCAATGATGGCTTGCGTTTTACAAGCTGGCGATACACAGCTTTTATATCGAGTTTTGAGAACACGGTACAACAACGTAACTCGCTGAGTAATTCATCAATATTTGGAACGGGTATCTTTAAACCACTATGGCGTTGTTAACCTTGCGAAGATCAATGCAAATTCGAATTCTTAATTTTTTCCCACGAAACCACAAACCCATTCCGAAGCTTCAACACGTTCCATAACATCGTGTTCTTCAAGAAGGTGTAACTCGTTAGTTACTGCTTCTCGGACAGAAAAGGGAAGGGGACACAACCTTTGTTGCACTGGTACAGCATTTTCTTACAACCATATTCGGTGGTTGTATTCAGAAATTAACCCTAATTCACCTGTAAAGAGATTTGGAAATTCAGAAGCTATTTTAGAATGAGAAGTTGCATTAGTTGTTTTCGTATCTGATTGCTTAGTTGCTTTATGTGTATAAGGTGCTGTGTTTAACATATTAGTTTGGCCTTGTTTGGGAGATTGATCAGTAGACAAACATATTAAAGTTTCATCTTTTATGTTGATACCTCAGCTTTGTGGTAAACCTTTCCCTAACAATGTAGACCCTTGTTTTACAATATACCAAGTAACTTTAACACATTTACCTTTGTACTCAACATCAGAGTTAAAACAACCTAAAACATCAATACTATCTGAAGTGTATGACTTAAAAGGCTCTGAGCACGGTGTAAGTGCTTCTTGTTAAAATGTTTATTGAATAATTTTTCATTTATAAGTGAGCCGTCAGAAGTAGAGTCAACAGTTACATCTAACCCATCACAGTTGTCTTCATCTGATCAATCTACCGTACCTCATGAACAATGCTTGTTGTAGACTTGTTACTTTGACAAACTGTAGAGTCATGACCAATATTAAAACAAGTTGTACATTGTTTATTTTTCGCTGTGCAGTTCTTAGCATTAGCCAAATCTTGTAGATCCACACTGTAACATTTCTGCGTGCCTGTCTTCTCAGTAGAGTTATTTTTGGAACCAAACATAGCCCTTGACCTAGTATCAC